>JAYMFT010384364.1:2500-20262 GCA_038088735.1 Panulirus argus
TAGTATTACTATTATTATTATTATTATTATTATTATTATTATTATTATTATTTTCATTACTATTTTTTATCATTATATTATATTACTATTATTATTATTATTATTAATATCATTATTATTATCATCACTATGATTATTATTACTATTATCATTATTATTTTTATATCCAGAATTATATTCCCACGTCCCGCACATTGAGCCAGAATTACGGTAGCGGCCATGGGCGCGTTGGGCAATGGGGTGTGGCATCGGCAGCCCCGAGCCCCATAAAGTAATTCCTAACCACATAATTATATCGTCCGGGTTTTATATAATCCCTTCGGCCGGACCAACCTGTAATTTGAACTTTATACTCTGCACACCGGCAGTAACTCACTGCTTAATCCTATGACGAGGCGTATGCAAATATAGCATGAACCAAGTCCTTAATCTTGTTCATCAATATATATTTTTGTCGAGCTTGTCCTTTTGGGAAACGTAATCCAAGTAATCAAAATATAATCCAAGTAATCAAAATGTAATTCAAGTGATGAAAATGTAATCCAAGTGATCAAAATGTAATTCAAGTAATCAAAATGTAATACAAGTAATGAAAATGTAATCTAAGTAATGAAAATGTAATCTAAGTAATCAAAATGCAATCCAAGTAATCAAAATGTAATCTAAACAGTCAAACTAATCTAAGTAGTCAAAATGTGATTCAAGTAGTCAAAACGTAATTCAGGTAATGAAAATGTAATATAAGTAATGAAAATGTAATCTAAGTGATCAAAATGTAATCAAAGTAATCAAAATGTAATCTAAGCAGTCAAACTAATCTAAGTCATCAAAATGTAATCCAAGTAATCAAAAAGTAATCAAAGTGTAATCTAAGTAATCAAAATGTAATCCCAGTAATCAAAATGTCACACAAGTAATCACGGCGTAATTGGAACTCGCGTTATGCAGAAGTGGAATCACCCGCGCTGATCGTTCACCGGTTGAGTGGTGAGTTTTCGCGGAAGGGAAGCGGAGAGAACCTCGAAAGCCCATGCTTCCCTCCCCTTTAGAAGGTAACACCGAAGGAGGAGTGGAGGGGGGGAAAGAGGGGGGGGGGGAGGAAGGAAAAAGGAGTAATCAGCAACTCGACATCGTGGGAACCTCACCGGCGGGACAAACAGTCAAACACACACACACACAGACACACACACACACACACACACGAACCCCACCGCCTCTATACGTCATTCGTTAATCTGGTCCACTTCGCGCATCCCACACTTGCGTAGACTGAAGGACCGTCTTTTCTCTTTTTGTGTTTTTATTTTTGCATTCTTCTTTTTCTTGTATTTTCTTTTTTTGTGGTTTTGTTTAAACCGAGTCAGAGGCTGACTGTGTGTGTGTGTGTGTGTGTGTGTGTGTATGTGTGTGTGTGTATGTGTGTGTGTGTATGTGTTCGAAAAGAAATCCGGAACACCGAATACCCCGTCCCCCTAGCTTTCCAAGCTTCGCTTGCAATATATGAACTACAGGAGAGCTTAAAATCCCCCCTTTAACATAACCATAAGACTAATAAAATAATAAATACATATATAACAGCGGTACCTACTTGTTGGGGGGTTCGAACTATAACCACAAGACCTTAAATCTGGTCGTCTGGTTCACGTGAAGCCTCGAGAACACCTTACGTTCGAATCTCTTGAGACGACTCGACCCGTCTGGGGTCCCATGACTGCCACTCACACACTCACAGAGAGACAGTCCAGTACTAACCGCTCTGTCTGTCTGTCTGTCTGTCCGCCCGCTGGAGACGTTGTCAATACAAACAGCGAGACAGGCAGGCCCCAACCACCGACTTTAACAACCGTATAGCAAGAACCAGCAGTAACTCGTGTTTACCAAAAGGAACCGTTTGATAGAAAATGGTCACTGATGTTACATTCGGGTGTCATTCGTTCTCTGTGGGAGGATGAGATTACGTTAAAGACTTTCATTGGTTCAGAAAATAAGAGAGAACGAGAATAATGAAGGAAGTATAGAACGAGAGAACAATCAGAACAGCGCATGAAGTACCGTCTTCAAATCATCACTTCCTTCATTCTTTCAATGTATTTCACATTCTATCGTTGCTATAAACATGAACTTTACTTCTTTGAGTTGTGCTCATCTGAATCTAAATCTTTCTCATTGTTTCTGATGGTCTATTACAGCGACGAACGATATTCTTATTTTATGATAAAGTATAAGTTTTTTGTTATGTTATATCGTGTTCTCATCAGTGATAATGTCCCCTACACACAGACACACAGACACAGACAAACACGCATACATACCCACACACAAACACACACACACACACACACACACACACATATATATATATATATATATATATATATATTGAAATTGTTGAAAGATACATCAACAAACTACCAAACGACGTTTTCCCACAAATGGCCAGTGGGTCTTGCTGAAAAAGTGTGGATATACACTTGACTGGCCACTTGAAATGCTGTTCAAACACATAGCTCTCCAGGGAAGGTGGGGGGGGGGGAGGGGTCTGGTGCCAAGGGAGATGAGAGAGAGAGAGAGAGAGAGAGAGAGAGAGAGAGAGAGCACACATACGTCGTGCCTATCTTCAACAAAGGAGACGGTGACAGTGTGTCGACCTATACACACCATTCTCTCTGCCCACTTTGGTCTGTAAAGCGCTGGAGAAAAGATAATCAGGAAGGAACCAGACGACAGCTTGCCAAGGATAAGCTAATTAAGTAAGAGACAACACGGAAACAGGGAAAAGGAGATTGTGTGTAACAAATCCCTTCGATTCCTAAGAGACAAACGAGAAGGCTGGGGTGAATTGTCTCTTACCGTCTCTGGATCACAGGAGAGCATTTGACACTGACCCACATAAGGTGCTGATAAAAAAAATAAAGCTGGATCTCCCAGCAGGAATATGGAAGAAAAGTCCTTCTCTAGATAGGAAGTTGCTTTAGTGGAAGGGAACAAACGATACACGTCAATAGAGACTTCTTGAAAATGAGTTGGAGGTACGCAATTGCTCTTCTTGATCTATGGCATGAATTGTCAGAAGTACTGGACTCGCTCATGTAGTAGTACACGAACACGTTTGCGGATGATGGTAAAGTCATAAGAGACTGCATAAACTTACAAGGGGACCTAAACAAACTTCAGACTTCGTCCCATACATTGTTAAATGAAATTCAACTCGAAGAAATGTAAAGTGAGGAGAGTGGGTCACAGGGAAAGCAAGAACTCGATACAAATATCATCTATGTGGTTACATATTAGCTGCAGGAATCTGTGTGCGTATGAGAGGGTCTTGGGAGTGGACATCGTCCCTAACCTGTGGCCCAGAGTCCCACATTTGGGAGGAGAGTTAAGGAGACCAGCTGTCTGCTGGCAGATACCAGAACAGCTGTTAAGTACGTGGGTAAGGAAATATTCAGCAAGCTAGCTGTCCACATCCTACATCAGGCCGGAACTAGAAAATACGCTTCTCAAGTTTGGTCACTGCAGCTAAAGAAGGACAGAGAGCTGGTAGAGAAGGTCCAGAGGAGGGCAACAAAATTCGTACCAGTTTAAAGACAAATAAGTTATAGTCAGAGATAGGAGGCCTTGAATTTGTCCACCATGAGAGAGAGAAGAGCAAAGGGTGACTTGATCACAAACTCCAAGTTTCTAGACTTGTTTGATGAAGCTAATAATGAACAATTAGTTCTTCAAACGATGCAAAGACAGAACAACCAAAGACCATAGAATGAAATTAAGGTAGAAATTTGTTAAAAAAGATACAGAGAAGTATTTGAATAGTATAAGAGAGGTGGATGGATAGAATCAACTGAGTTATGAGACAGTAAATGTGGACAACATGCAGAACGTGAAAAAGTTGTATGACGTTCAAGATATGGAGCCCCACGAGTGTAGAACTTCCTCTTCTGTACTGTACAAATAGGTGATTATTATCACCCAAAACCCACCCACCCAAAACAGGTCGGTAGGCTAGCAAAGATAACGAAGTTAGTTGGGTAGCAAAATAGCAAATTAGCGAAAGGTAGCAGGATAACAAAGGTAGCAAATGTAGCAGAGTAGCAGGGTAGCAAAAGCTGCGAAGATCCCAAGGCAGCAAATGCAGCGAAGTTCGCAGGGTAGCAAATGCAGCGAAGATCGCAGGGTAACAAATGTAGCGAAGGTAGCAGAGTAGCAAGTCTACCCACCTGAGCTTCCTTGCTACTGTACTCATTGCCATCCTCCTGGGTTGGGGCTGTGGAGCCCCCTCCTCCCTCAACCCAAATCAATTCCTCACAGAAGACCCAGCGTGGCTGCAATGCCCGTTGTCGTCCTTCCCACGGCTATCGGAATGAATTTAGCGATAACAACAGACAGACAGACAGACAGATCGAGAGAATAGATTACAAAACACCTAATGTAATTCAGGAGCACAAAATGTATAACAATATTACATTTTCCCGCTGCATTTATTAAGATAATCTAACACCATAGAGTAACTACACACCTTCGTTGTTTTTATAAGTATATAAGTAACTTTTTTCTTTATCCTCTTTCTCTCTCTCTCTCTCGCTTAAGTGACCAACATTCCACTTGTACAGTGCCAGACACTGATGCAATTTGCATAAGTGGAACAAATACCGCGAGCGATAAAGGGGTGGTGGATTCTCCAGCGAGGCAGCTGGTCGGAAAGATCTTCGAGTGGACGCGATCTGATTGGTCAGAAACACTGAAGTGGACACCAGCGACTGGCGGAAGGTCTGAAGTGGACAGCTCCGTGCAATTAAAACATTATCTGTGGAGACCCCGCTCGCCTAACCTAACCTAACCTAACCTAACCTAACCTAACGAAGCCTAGCATAACCTATGTGTAGCCTAGTCAAACTTATCCTAACCTATCCTGACCTAACCTAACGAAGCCTAGCGTAACTTATGTGTAGCCTAGTCAAACTTATCCTAACCTATCCTGACCTAACCTAACCTAACCTAACCTAACCTAACGAAGCCTAGCATAACCTATGTGTAGCCTAGTCAAGCTTATCCTAACCTAACCTGACCTAACCTAACCTAACCTAACCTAACCTGGATCTAGCCTAGTACAACTTATTCTAACTTAACCTAAGTCTAGCCTAGTTCAACTTATCCTAACCAAACCTAAATCTAGCCTAGTTCAACCTAACCTAACCTACCCTAAGTCTAGCCTAGTTCAACTTACCCTAACCTAACCTAGCCTTAATCTAGCCTAGTTCAACTTATCCTAACCTAACCTAACCTAACCTAATCTAACTTAACTTATCTACAGTATCCTAACCTTGCTTAACCTAACCTAGCAACACTTAGCCTAACCTTCCCTAACTTATCCTGACTTAGCTGATTTCTGACTCACTTGGCGTGGCTTGAAGGAGTTACCCTTACTGTTGCTTGAAGGGGGAGTGGGGTCTTAACTGTTGAGGGAGGAAGATTATTGTTGGTCCTGTTGTTTCTGTTGGTCAGCTGTTGTAGGCTCACAGAATATATTTACAGCACGACCCAGTGGTGGACATGGATTCACCCCATGGGAGCTCCGCTGTGTCTCTTGTTAGGGGTCGTGAGGTCGTCCAGATCGATGTCTGCTCCTGGTACGACCACTGTTTCTATGGTTGTGGGTCGTGTGGGAGCCCAGATGGATGACTGGCCCTAGTACGACCACTGTGTTTCTTGTTGTGGGTCGTTTGGGAGCCCAGATGGATGGCTGGTCCTGGTACGACTCCTCTGTCCTTCGTTTGGGGTCGTGTGGGCGTCCAGCTAGAAGGAAGATAGATGGAAATGGGAGGGAGAGAAAAAGGCAGTCGTCGGTGATCTGGATGGCTGAAGGTGTGTACACTCGAGATGGCTGCAGTGGCTCTGTGGGAGGTGAACGGCAATTTGTCTTTATATATAAAAGAATTAAAAATGTTCCCCCTTTACCCAAGGTATGTGCTTGTACCTCCCAATTCTCTTTCACCTGAGTTTATTAAAATCAGCTTATTTCAGCTGTCATTTCATGTTTCTTCACTCTCTCACCCTCAACAACTAGCCAACAACTCTCTTTGTCTATCTTTCTGGAGAGGATAGCCACAAGGAAACCTTCCTCCCTTTTCCCAACATGTTTACAGTCCTTCCCACTCTTTACGTTGGGTGGCAGAAAGATGTAAACAAATTGGGGCGCGGGTAAGGCCAGGCAGCAGCAGCAGCAGCAGCAACAGCGACCCCTGTTAGAGGACTCGGCAAACTGTGGTGCAATAAACTGAAATAAATAAAGAATGGTATTCACAGATGCCTTGCTGAACCCAAACTGAGATTTATAGTTTTGAGGAGCGACGCGTGATTCACGAAGTACAATGACGCACAACACGAGTAACGTAAGTGACGCAGAGGGTTGTAGAGGTTGTAGGTGACGCACAGGGTTGTAGAGGTTGTAAGTGACGCGCAGGGTTATAGAGGTTGTAAGTGACGCATAGAGTTGGAGAGGTTGTAAGTGACGCACAGGGTTGTAGAGGTTGTATATGACGCACGGGGCTGTAGAGGTTGTAAGTGACGCACAGGGTTGTAGAGGTTCTAAGTGACTTTCAGAGTATAGAGGTTGTAAATGACGCACAGGGTTGTAGAGGCTGTAAGTGACGCACAGGGTTGTAGTGGTTGTATGTGACACACGGGGTTGTAAAGGTTGAGTATGAGGCACAGGTTTTTAGAGGCTGTAAGTGACGCTCAGAGTATAGAGGTTGTAAATGACGCACAAGGTTGAAGAGGCTGTAAGTGACGCACAAGGTTGTAGTGGTTGTATGTGACACACAGGATTGTAAAGGCTGTGCATGACGCGCAGGTTTGTAGAGATTGTAAGTGATGCATAGAATTGTAGAGGTTGTGAGTGACGCTCAGAGTTGTAGAGGTTGTAAGGGACGCACAGGGTTGTAGAGGTTGTAAGTGACGCACAGGGTTGCAAGCGTCAGTCATGGACGGAGGAATGAGGAGTGATCCAAATGGACACGAGACAGAAAAAGCTAACAAGTCACGCGGGACTCAATCCTGGGCGTGTTGTTTGGAGTCCTTCGGCGTGAGGATGTGGACGGAGGGGAGGCCGTGGATTCTGCCCAGCGGGACCAGCGTGACCATGAGCCTCTGGCTCCCGTAGCAGGTGCAGGAGAGGACCACAGTGGCGTCCCGCAGGCCCTCCCGGTGCAGCAGGAGGCGCAGGTGGTGGGGCTGGCCCGACCACCCGTTCCCCTTGTACTCCACCCGGCGGGTCGCCAGGCTCACCTCGTAAGGACGGTAGTCCCCCTCAGCGCCAGGGGTCAGGTCTTCCACCTCCAGGGTCACGTCACCACGGGTCTCGTTCCACGACCCCGCCACGGGGCACCACCAGCCGACCCCCCCAAGGTCCGACGACGCCCACACGCCCACCACACACGCACTGGCCGCCCACGCCACCAACAGACTTACCCACAGACGATCCGTCATTGAAAAGCGATTATTGTAATAGATTTGCGTTTCAAGTGAACTGCTGTCAGTCTGACCTGGAACACTGTGGTGTGGATAGTGTTCCCAAAGGGGAGGAGAGAGTTACACAGAGCTTGGAGGAGGCCTCTGGTGTCCCTAGGAGACCAGAGAGGACGATGGTCTGTGCAGGGAATATGGAGGCTGGTGATGGCTTTCCCCATCTTGGTAAAAGAGCGTGTCATCAAATCCGGCTTCGCTCTATGAAAACGGAAGTATGCAAAGGTATACAACACACACACATACACACACACACGCGGAAGCCATAACTCCTTATATGATAAGCGTCAATCTTTCCCAACTCGACAGGAGGGGAAGTCGTGTGTTTTGTCTCCTGCAGTCAGAACTCGACATTACCCGTCCTCAAGGGATGGTTTGACCCTCTGTGGATAGGGCGCCTCAACCAGACAACATACCTATCCGTCTGTGTCTACTCCATCTATCCACACTAGGTAGTTCAGGGACACACTTGGGTCCTTCTTGAAGCAAGAATGACACCACATATCCCTGTGTAATTCCAACCACATTTGACGCCACCTTTATGGTAATATATTCCCTCGTCCCCAGCCTCCTCCCTCTCATCCTAGCATTCCCTTACCTGGATTGTGACGCACCTTGGGTCGAGCATCAGCCGTTCCCTCGCCCATGCCTCACGTAGTCTCCGAATAGACTCATGTATTTCAGGTTCTGCTCGCAGTCTTCGTCTTGGAATGTCCTCAAAGATTCACAGATTCGTGCGTCATTCGAATCTCTCTTTCTCTCTCTCTCTCTCTCCGTACCACCCATCAAATTGGAGTCATCGATCACGGGGTCGTCTCCAGTCGTCCCCCGTCCTGTGGTACACTGACGGAAGGTTCCGTTCGCTCAAAGAACAGTCGTCGCCAGTGTCAGTATCAACCCAAGGAACGTATAACTCTAAAAGAAGCCATCTTATTATTCTTGTCTTGCTCTGTCCCTGGTGGGTACTAAGTCCCCCTCCCACACCTCCGAAGGGGGGGAGGGAACCTGCAAACCTACCCCCCTCCAAGGACTCTTGGATTTTAACCTCTCGGCCTCGTCTCATCAGACAAGCGCATGCCCACTGGTAATGGAAGTCCAGATCAGCTCTAACATAATGTAAAAGATATTGCTCACTGTAGCGACCGTAAATAATTCTGAATGGTGACCAAGCCTTGTATTAAGTCATCAGGCAATGTAAGCATTTATGGTAATGAGAGGAAATTATAGGAACAAATTAGCACAATGAAAAAAAGAAAATGTAAATAGGAACATTATCGTCTGGCGTTCTACAAAAGAATGACATTGTCTTTATTTTCCTTTGCAGCCTTGTCCTGAGGAAAGCTAAACCCATCCTACAACGAGAGACTCACACTGGGGAACATCCCTACCCTTCGACGGACACGTACACTCGTCGGGGATGAAGTCTTCAGCTCCTGATGCCTACACTGTGTCGAGGAAGGGAGACACACAGAATGCCGCCCCCGCCCCCCCGTTCGAGAAACACTCACTAAATGATATTCGAACAACTGCCTCCGTGAGACCATTCAGTACAAACATGCCCGAAAATGCTATATTTCTCATACCATATAAATACATTCTCATATGTATGTACCCAAGACACACATAACATATCATCTCCCACCCAGGGGTCCTTCCCCCCCCGTCCTTCGGCATCGCTTTACCCATCTGCGAGAAAATTTCGAGTAATGAGGCGACATTAAGACGGTAATAATCATTGCAATTATTTCTCCACTCAAAGAGCAATTCACACGGGAGAGAAATGCCACCATTACCAAGTGGGAGATAAGGTCCCCCGGCAATCACCGATACGAGGCATAAAAGGCAGAAGCAATCAATTACATTCACTAGTTGCTCTTGATAAATATCTAGAAGTGGGGGAGGAGGGTGGCAAAGAGGTGGGGGAGGGAGGGGGGAGGGGGGAGGGGGGGGGGGGGGGGAAGAGGAGGAGGAGGAGGAGAGGGGATGGTGGTGGTTTACAAAATGGTATATTGTTCTGATAGTGAGAGAGAGAAGAGAGAGGGGAGAGACCCAAAGTGGCTACGCTGATATCTTGAGTAGGCTCGATAGCGATGTCTTGATATATCCTTTAAGTCAGGCTTAAGACTCTCTGATTATCATGCGGGGACCTGGAACAGGTTGTTCAGTCCACCGTGCTTCCAGTCCTGTCCCACACCCCCTTTACTGTCTGCACTAGAGACCCCCTCCCCCCCAGTTCCCTTCCAGGAGCGACATCGTCTCTATATTGTCCGTGGTGGACTCCAGGACGACTGGGACTCCCTCCACCTGAACTGAAGAACATCTACACGGCTTCCATATTTCCCGGACTCATCTATGCCTCCCCTCGCCCGCCTGATCTTCTTCCTCACTGTCTACCACGCAACAGAGGCTGCTAGAAAATATTTCCAATTATTCACTTGGACCTCGTTCGACAACTCGGGAAGACACTGCTGTACCATACTCCGCCACCGTCACCTCCTGGCACGAGAGATCCCTCGTCCCTGAGTTGCAGTTCGACACCACAATCCACATTCGTGACCATCCCAGCTCGTTCTGTGGGATTCGAACCGGACCATGAGTGAGTCATCACGGGTTCACACGGAGTCGGATCCGCATGGGTTCGAATCCTCGACGAGGCAGTGGGCCCACACCCAACCCAGGTGTTCATCCTTCCCTCGAGGCTGGTCGATCGATGGGTACCGGACTTTGGATCGGGCTTGTATATGTATATACACACATAGGAGTAGAAATATGGTACATATATACAAGGTTAAGAGACGGGGCAACACAAGTGTAAAACTCAACCTTTCCCCGTAACACACGTAACACACACACACACGCACACACACACACACACTAACCTAATAATAACAATTCATAGTTATCATGACTGGATAATCATGTTGGTAATAACTAGGTAAATATCACCACCCACTCCCACCTCACCTCTCCACCAGCCCTCAGAAAAAAAAAAAAAGCTACCGAATCACGAGGTCAAGAAGAACAAAGGAACAAATGATAAATAGCACAAAACCAGGAAGGAGAAAACTAATTGGGAGAAAATTGGCCAATTTATCGCAGGGCATAAGAACATAACTTTATCTTTCAATACATATAAATTTCACGCACCAATTTTTTTGATGGGGAGATAAGTGCCTCAGATATAAGTACTTGCTATAAAGTAAGAGGTAGAATATATATATATATATATATATACATATATATATATATATCTACCTTTGTGTCTTTTATATAGGAAATGGTGACATTTATGTCCAACTTCCCAAAGTTTATTCCATATAAGACAATGATATATGAAGATGAGTCAGTCCGATCGTTTTATATTATTCCATATAAGACAATGATATATGAAGATGAGTCAGTCCGATCGTTTCATATTCTATGGTACGTTTACCCTTTCCCCTGTGGCTGGTTTCAAAGCCACACACAGATAGACAGACAGACGGGCATGAGGTCTCTAATCTCCCACAGTACTTCCGTCCAGTCGGGCACACACAGACCCGGGCAAAGTGAGGTATGTATCATTTGTAGGATACACATAGCACGTGTCCTGAATTTACCTTGAAATTGACACCCACAACACATACGTAGGTGGAAAGACCACGGAGAGCGAAAATGACGTGGAGGAGAAGAAGAAGAGAGAATAAGATAAGGATAGGGATGGGAGAGAAAGAAGTATTTACGTAGGTCTAAGTTGAGTTCTCTGCTATGGGGCAATAGCGAAGTAGGGAAGCAGACCTGGTTGAGGAGAATAACTGCAAATCTATTGCCCTTCCTTCTCAAAGACTGGAAGAGTTGGATATTTACGTGAAACACAAGTAAACAACCCTGTAAAAATATGTGTAGGACAGATAATCTGCATCTTTTTTCTTTTTGTGGGGTATAGCCACATCTAAGAACACCTGACAGTTCATTACAAACAAAAAAGATATCAAACGAGTCTGTCTATCTCGACTCCAAAGCACTGAGACAGCGTTGAATGGAGGGAGGGAGGGAGGGAGGGAGGGAGTGAGGGAAACATCTCGACCCCCCACCCTCCCTCCCACCCTCCCTCCCTCCCTTGCCCCTCCCTACACTCCCTCCCTGCCAGAATGTAAACACTGAACTGGGGGTAGGACCCACTCGGACGGCCTGGGGGAAGGTGTTAGTCCAGTGTTGGGGTTAATACCAGGCAGAGACCTGCACTCAATCACGACCTGGGGGACAATATAATAAGGCTCCAGTGTAAACATTAATCCATTCTGGCTTATACCTGGCCATCATTAGCATAAAAAAAGGGGCCGCCGCACAGCTCCGGGCCCCGCCCTTGGATGTTTCTTAATGTTTCGTGTGGGTAGTGAAGACCTCGCCAGGCGGGTCCCTCCTGCCCCACGAGGAAAAGAAAGCATTCTGTCTGGATGCAGCACGCGAGTGTGTGGGTGTGTGTGGGTGTGTGTGGGTGGGTGGGTGTGTAGGTGGGTGAGTGGGTTTGTTGGTGGGTGGGTGGGTGGGTGAGTGTGTGTATGGATGGGTGGGTGTGTGTGTGGGTGGGTGGGTGGGTGGGTTTGTAGGTGTGTGTGTACGTATCTGCTTGTGATATAAGGGGAGGGAGTTCTACACTCGTGGGGCCCCATCTCTCGAACGTTCTCTACCAATATACAACTTTTTATACTTGTAATGCTGTCAGCATTCACAGTTTCATCATTCACTTTATTCCATTCCTCCACCACACTTATACTTATAATAAAAGTACTTCTTTACGTCTCTTTGAACAAGCCTCTTACTTAGTTTCATGATATGTTCTCTGGTTGTTCTGTCCCTACGTCTTTCGAGAACTGTTCACTGTTAAAACCTGAGAATTGTGATCAAGTCACTCCTTACTCTACTTTCATTAATGATGGACAGAGTTATGTCCTCTAGCCTCCCACTGTAAATCGGCTTTTCTAACTGTGTCCCCATCTTTGTTGCCCTCCTCTGGACCTTCTCCATCAGCTCTTTGTGCTTCTTTAGCTACGGTGACCGAACTAGAGAGGCGTATTCTAGTTTTGGCCTAAGACAGTGAATAATAAGCTGAATATTTCCTTATCAATGAACGAAGATGTTGATTTCAGATTTGCCAAGAGGCAGGCAGCTTGCCTCGCTGACTCTCCTCCTGAGGTGTAACTCTGGCGACGGGTGAGGCTGACGAGGTCGCCTCGCAAGTCCATCTCGCACACAGTGCATTTCCTGCTTGATGTAATATTCAAATTGAGACATTCTCTCACGGTGTCCCATTCCCCATAACTTTTGCATCAACCTGAGGATAAATTTCATCAACTATGCATCAGATCGAGTCTCCAAGAGTCTGCCTAGGTCCCCTTCTAAGAGTATGCAGTCCCCATAGTTCTTTGCTTCCCTCCCATGACCTGGGCATCATCAGAGAGCATATTCATGCGTTAGTGCAGAACAGGAAGGGCAGTAACCCTGGGGCACGCCACTGGCAACTTTAACTCAAACAAGATCGATTTGACTTGCATCCTTTGCTCCTCTTCTCGAACTCAGTTTCCTAACGATTTAGGGAAGTTACCCTCTCATTCTAGCCCGAAGGTCCCATGTTCTGTTCCAACCTCCTGAGTGGCACAGTGTCAAATGCTTTCTTGCAGTCCAGGAACACACAATCCATTCACCCTTCTTCTCCTTTGCCTAAAACTGAGCTCACGCTCTCATAGAAGTGTATGATTTGCGTAGGTCAGTTTTCCTTTGGCCAGTAGTCATTTGGGATAATCTCTTTCAGTGTTTTACGAAAGCTCACGCGTCTGAGAGACCAATCTGTAGTTGAGTGCTATTCCCCGGGAAATAAACTGTCAACACTCATAAAAAAAAAGCTTGTGACACCGTGACTCTCTGTCTTCATAAAAAAATCCATATTCTCCCGGTCTATCTCTTTTATGACAGTATTCCTCCTTTATTAGAACTCTACCATTTTTGAGGATGTGGGTTACGCCGCTTTATGTGCCACTCTGAGGCTTCGTTTGCTGTTGTTGTTGTGTGTGTGTGTGTGTGTGTGTGTGTGTGTGTGTGTGTGTGTGTCTGTTTGTGTGAAACAGGAACGACCAAAGACCATATTTTTCACTATAAACAAATGTTATTGCTATGAAAAAAATAGAGTGGAGTGTAGAAAGAGGCTTGACACTTCTACACTGACACTGCTACACTGACACTACTATACTGACACTGCTAAACTGGCACTGCTACCCTGGCACTGTTACCCTGATACAATTACACTGACACTGCTACGCTGACACTGCTATTCTGACGCTGCTAAGCTGGCACTGCTACCCTGGCACTGTTACCCTGATACAACTACACTGACACTGCTACACTGTATCTACCTTTCCCTCCAGACAAATCCAAACAAACACCACGAGACAGGCCACAATCCCTTAACGATAACGTGCCTGAAGTTTTGGCATTGTAGCCACTGTCAGTAGATGAGTATACTGTGTTTTGTATCCACTTTCAGTGGGAGTATATTGTATTCTGTATCCACTTTCAGTGGGAGTGAATTGTACTCTGTATCCACTTTCAGTGGGAGTGAATTGTATTTTGTATCCACTTTCAGTGGGAGTGAATTGTATTCTGTATCCACTTTCAGTGGGAGTAGATTGTATTGTGTATCCACTTTCAGTGGGAGTGAACTGTATTTTGTATCCACTTTCAGTGGGAGTATATTGTATTTTGTATCCACTTTCAGTAGTTGAGTCTACTGTATCAAATGACTGTAAGCTGATGCGATGAATAAATTCCGTAACGTACGTCATAAATGTCTGCCAACCATAGTTTGACATGGGTCCTTTTGAGATCTCTTTAATCCTTTTGAGTTAGCGCTCACAGGATGAGTGAGCGTGGGCTGTAAGCATGGGCTGAGAGCATGGGCTGAGAGCTTGGGCTGTGAACAAGGGCTAAGAGCATGGGCTGAGAGCATGGACTGAGAGCATGGGCTGTGAGCAAGGGCTGAGAGCATGGGCTGTGAGCATGGGCTGAGAGCATGGGCTGAGAGAATGGGCTGAGAGCATAGACTGTAAGCAAGGGCTGAAAGCATGGGCTGAGAGCAAGGGCTGAGAGCATGGGCTGTGAGCAAGGGCTGAAAGCATGGGCTGGGAGCATGAGCTGAGAGCACGGGTTGAGAGCATGGGCTGTGAGCATGGGTTGAGAGCATGGGCTGAAAGCATGGGGTAAGAGCATAGACTATAAGCAAGGGCTGAGAGCATGGGCTGAGAGCATAGGCCTTAAGCATGGACTATGAGCATGGGTTATGAGCATGGGCTGTTAGCATAGGTTGAGAGCATGGGCCATGAACATGGGCCTTGATCACAAACTATGAGCATGGGTCATGGCCCATGGCCATCGGGCACAATACGACAAAACCGAGAATCGAGCAACAGGTGTGGCCATCAGGCCAGGTGTGTGGCTACAAGAAGGACGTAGGTCTATGACCAAATTTGGTCTGTGAGAGAAGCCTATTAAGGAGAACAGGTGTGGCTCGTGATGGTGACGTGAGTGTGTGTGTGTGACAGGTGTGGCTATGACAGGGGGGCAAGGACGTTAGACAGGTAAGTCAACTGTGGCTAGTGGACAGATGCGGACGCGACAGGTGTGTGTGTGTGTGTGTGTGTGTGTGTGTGTGTGTGTGTGTGTGATGGACACTACTTGCGTGCGGAGCGAGACAACAGAATTCGGCATATGGACAGGTGTAGACATAGAAAGGGGAGTCCGAGAGCCAGACAGGTGTGCGGAGAGAGAGAGACAGGTGTCACAGGGTGAAGTTACATTTGTGGTTGGGATGAACAACATCTGCTCTGATGAGGGGGCGGGGTAGAGAGAGAGAGAGAGAGAGAGAGAGAGAGAGAGAGAGAGAAAGAGAGAGAGAGAGAGAGAGAGAGAGAGAGAGAGAGAGAGAGAGAGAGAGACCCTCCCCGCACACCACGACCCCGTGTTTTCACTACACCGACATCCCGTTTTCTGTTAGTTTAGCTTCAGTGTATAGATGGGGCCACGAATCACTCATAGAACCCCCAGTTTTGTAGAATTATACATCACACCTACATCAAAAAAAAAAAAACAGTAGCTCATGAAAGAATCTATTGTTGTATAAATCTCCCGAATGACTGTACTTAGGATGACAGTATACGATGTTTTGTCATTTAAAAAAGAATAGTAAGGCATCTCCGTCTGTCTGTCTGTCTGTCTGTCTGTCTCTCTCTCTGTCTCTCTCTCTCTCTCTCTCTCTCTCTCTCTCTCTGTGTGTGTGTGTCTGTGCTGGCCTTCCTATCCATCTGTTTATCTCTTTCTCTCTTTCTGTTTTTCCTTATTTCCTTTGATATATGTTATCCGTAGTGACAGAGATGACATGAGCCAATCACTACACTCGATGTACGAGTATGCGAGCAACATTTCGATATCCTTCGTGAAGTAATCTCTTTAAGACTTGAAAATCGATGAACAATTATTCCTACAAGTTCCATAGGGGACGTAGTGGCCAACTCGATATAATGAGGAATATTCCCATTACGGTGAACATCACGTGAAATATTAAATCTTTTGTTTCGGAAGACTGTACAAAAGACATATTGAAAACATATCAGTCTAAATTTTGATAGATAAAATGACGCATGTTGTAATCTTTATCGCTTATGGGGAAAATGCCAACCTCTGAGACTCGAAATTCCATACTGAAGCCAGAAATTTACAAGAAGGATGCGAAAAAGAGCCAACAAAATACACAAGCAAATACCTTCATATTCCATTCACCTTTACTGGCCCCATTTTCCTATTATTTTATAAGTCCTCCGTAAATGGGGAGAAAATAGGATGAAAAGAGGATTCTTTTATAAACCATAATAGGCGACGCGATAGCCATTACCGTAGCATATGGGAGATATGGAAATACCCATCGATGTATTCCCCTAGCATGGATAATATTCGACATACGAGTCCAATGTTCGGGAGACATGGCTGAAATTCGGGAGTTGGGTGATATTCGACAAACATGGCTAATATTCAAGAGATTTCGGTTATATCTGAGAACAATGGGTAATATTCAGCACACAAAAATGAATAGCATTCGACAAAAAAAAAAAGGGCCAACACTCGACAGAAAATGGCTAACATTCGACTCAAAATGGAAGGAATTCGACAAGAATGGGTAAACATTCGACAAAAAAAAAAAAGCCAATATAAAGCGGCATCAACAGGTTGTGCTGCCATTAAGAGAGAGCCTACCACGTGTTCACCACCAAATGGGTCACAAAGGGTTAAAAAAAGGAGATACAAAGAAAAGATATCTCTTTTTCCCTATCCCTTATCTATACCCTCTCTTAAAAATGGGCCTGGACTATCCATCCTATCCTGGACCGGTGGGAGCGAAATCTTTATTTCCTTTATATAGGTCTACCCCTTCCATCCCCTCCCATCCCCTTTCCTTCCAAGACGAACAGGAAAAATCATCATAACTTCCCATCAGGGAGATTGATGCTATCGTTCTACTAAATCGCATTATCTGGTAACGTTACGATATCTGGTTTATGTAACAATACGGGCAATTAAGTTTTTTTTTTTCAATTATCTATTTTCTTTCTCTTCTTTTTTTCTTTTTCAAATCTGATAATGTATGTTTTCCTTCTGGGGGAAATTAAGTGACCAGGAACAGTTTGGTGTGGTCTTTGAAAAGACCAAACTACGTAAGATGATAAATATGGTCTTCAGATGCACAATTTCGTGTGGATGTGTATAAGTGTGTGTGTGTGTGTGTGTGTGTGTGTGTGTCCGCGGGTTGCGTTTTATAGTTTTTCGAGTGTGTTTCTGTCCGAATGAATATTCAAACTGTGACAGACAGAACGCAAAATGCCTTCCAACAGCAAGGATTCGAACCCCACACTATTTGTGTGGTAGCTGGGTACACTGACCATTAGGCTAAGCATAGCTGAGTGGTTAGCGTACCCAGTTACCACAAAAATGGCACGGGGTTCGAATCCTTGCTGTTCGTGGGCAATTCGTGATATATATATATATATATATATATATATATAGCGGGGGGCTGGAAATCCTCCCCTCCAGCTTCTGCTTTTCCAAAAGAGGAACAGAGAAGGGGCCAGGTGATGATTTTCCCTCTAAGGCTCAGTCCTCTGTTCTTGAAGCTACCTCGCTGATGCTGGAAAAGGCGAATTTGTATGAAAAGAAAAAAA
>JAYMFT010384375.1:0-20261 GCA_038088735.1 Panulirus argus
CTCTCTCTCTCTCTCTCTCTCTCTCTCTCTCTCTCTCTCTCTCTCTCTCTCTCTCTCTCTCTCTCTTTTTTTTACAATCTGCCATTTCCACTCTTAATTCATCAAGGGAGTAGCAGTGCTTGAAATACAAATAACTTATCAAGGTAGTAGCAATGCCTGAAATATTTGCTGAAGAATTTTTGCTGCTAGGTCAGCTATTACAGAGGTGAAAGAGTTGTCAGAAAGAATAACGCTTTTCAGAAAGAGGTAGGAGAAAGAAATGGAAAGAAAATATGAAGAGACGGAGAGTGTAAAAAAGATGGAGCAGTAAAAGATGGAACTGAAAATTAGGTTAACTTTCAGAATGTGTTGTTGATCATACAGGGATACTGAATTATGAATGTGATGAAAGACAGTATGAATTGAGAAGTTCTTCTTTATATTTTAAAAGAACTGTCTTCTCAATGTGTGAACAATGAATCCATCACGGGACTTGCTGGAATGGAAGTTATATGACAAGGACAGATGCTAAACCAAGCAACTCTTGAGTGCCCTCCTCTCTGTACTTATTGAAAAAAAGAGAAAAAAATATATGTAAAATGACAAATGGAATGCCAGTGTCAAACTATGGGACAGAGTTGTACGAGGTTCTGTGAAGGTCTGTAGTAGGTGGGGACTAGTGGTATCGATAATGTAACAGCCCAACTGCCTTTAAAACACGAGATTGCAAGAAATGAGTGTTGCTGAATGAGATGGGGGAGCAGATAGATTTAAAAAGTGTGGAAAATATAGAAATAATGTTTTTTTTTTAATTTACTGAAAGCAGATTGTTAGGTTAAAGAATAAATTACCAAATTACAGGACTCTGAAGCAATGATTATCAAAGCAGAAGAGTTAAGTGTATAATGTACTTCCAGAGTTTACAACACATACGTTAGAGTGAAGAATTTTTTCTTAAGACTAATGAATTTAGAAAGAGGAAAATCACTTTGGAAAACTACTGAAAGATGACAAATACTGTATCTTCCTTTTCACAATACTGTAAGACATTGAAACACTCAGACTTTGTAGGAACAGCAATTGAAGGGTGAATTAGACATGAAAAATCTAATTTCCATTGTACAAATAGGTACTAAAGGTTAGTGTTTCGATGTAGAGGATACGTTTCACAAAGTGCCACTTTGCTTATGTTTTTCTCTCTGCTCTCTGAAATGAGGCTGTACCATCCTATACCTTATCATCTACACCATATAAACTTTTCTTTCAAATTATGTTTCTTAGCTAAAATGTTTGAGAAAGTTTTGCATGTACAGTACTACCTTGCTTTGAAAGCAGAAGATAGCATGGTATACATAGATAGATAGACTATTTACTACCTTGATTTCATTAAAGAAGTCGGTATAATTTATTTTACTTAGCAAGCCTGCATGAGAGTAATGAATTTTGTAATCTATGAGCTATAACAATATGGAATGTTTGTTACTATTAGTATTTAAATAAAGTCTGGGTGTTCCGTTACTTAACCTGTCATTCTTTCAGATCCTGACGGCAAATGACATGTCATCAATGCTTCTTGGTCATCCAGAAGACAAACTCTGTGGTGAAATGAAGTTGACCGATTTTATTACAAATCCTAAAACTCAGCAAAAACTAAGTTCCTTGGTGAGCCTAAGCTCTCCCACCGAGACAGATAGCTCAGAAAGTTCTCTACACACCTTGCCAGACCCTGATGTACTGGATAACCAAGGGATGGTGGTCTTTAGTGGTAATGTGGTAAGTGAAGTTGTCTCAGTAAAATCTGGTATATATGTCATTAGACTTCTGTTCCTAATCAAGCCTATGACAGTTTTCTCTATTTCTCATATAAGAGTTGAAAAGTAAAGGAATGAAAGAGTAAACTTTATTTGCAACTTGAGTATGATGAAAAGTTGAAATATACTGATGAAACAGTTGATGTGGATGCACAGGGTGATGTAGAGGCACTTGAAGATTTATTTCTAAAGAATAAGTTTTGGATTGGGAGGAAGAGCAGGGTAAGACAAAGGAGTTAATTAGTTGATTGATGAAAAAGTACGGAAGACAACATATAGATTAAAGAATATGTAATGTCTTGAAAAAGATATAGCACACATATGAAAGAGAATTCAAATAACACCACCTTGACTTTAAGTGCATTGTGTACACCTATAATTAAGGAATAATTCAGAAGTTGGCCCAAACTGGGGAAACTGTCTGGTAAGTAAGACACTCTGCTACTGATCGTGATTCTGCTAATCCATTCATTTAGGTGCTGCTAGCTTGCCTTCCCAATATAGCATTGCAGGTTTAAGTAAGTAAGCATTTATAAAGACTTCATTAGAGTTTTCAAGGTATATGTTTTAAAGTGCTTAGCCCTTCAACCAAACCTTAAACTGCCCATTTGAAGTGGTAGTATTCAGCTGTAGCATTTGGAGTACCAGCATTACGTAGTACAAAGCAATTCAAATTCTGATGAGTCAAAGGCCAGCATTTTTTTGAAATCTCTTTTGCAGGCCAAATTTTTTTGTGTGTGTTGATGGTTATCGGACTAATGCAGCTCAAATGCTGACCCCACACACCAGTACTCCCAAATTTTATTTTATGACTATGGATTGAGAAATTTATATGCAGGCCATACTTTTACTATTAGCACATAGCTGGTTAGAAAACCTGACTGAATACATGTGACTCCACCATAATTTTTCATATGAAATGCTGAAAACTGATTAAGGCTAGAGATATTTCAGATGAAGGCATTAGAGGGATGATTGCAAGACTGTCTTTGAGCATGTAATATCTCATCAGCTTTTCTTGCTGTCCAGTGTGTCACTTATTCATACAGCCAATCCGCAGCCTTCTATGTATCCCATGATGTCTTACATCTCCAGTCTTGGTTATTGAACTCCACTAGATTTAAAATATCCCCTTTAATATAAGGTTGGGATGTATTTCCCTTGGATGCGTTGATGACCACATTCATTGGGTATTTCCTTCCATCTCAAAGAGAGTGAAGGATCAGGAAGTACAGAAATTGGTTTAGCAAGGGGAACACAGAAGTAACATGTTATGCTTTCTTCATTCCTACAACACCCATGGTAGTAAAGTCATGCTATAAATTATTGGATAAGAATAGTAATACTGTTCAAGGCCTATGTATCTATATATCTATATCTCTGATGCCCATTCCCACCAAAAACTCCAAGCAAGGAGTGGCCAAGGCAAAAGAGTCTCCACTTATCCCTGTCCTTACATGCCTCCTTCACGTACACCATTCCACGCATTCTTCCTCTGTTTCTCTCTCTCCAGTATTCCTCCGCCCTATTTACCCATATCACAGGTGGTTTTCATTAACAACAACCCCTTTAATTGTTCTATCATACACTCTCCTTCTAAACTCCCACTCTTGCATTCCTTCACCTCTAAAAAGAAGGTAAGTGCAATCTCGTGTGGACCATCCAACGTTCTGGAAAAGTATTTTCTTCATGCCAGTAATATTAATATCTTTGCAAGTATTGTATGCATCAGTATATACTTTTTGGGTGAAGAATGTAGCCCTATTAATGAACAGTGGCTGTATCATCCCAAAGGCAAAAAATATGAAGGGTGATAATTTAAGTGACAAGTTTTTTTTTTTAATATGCTCTCATCTCATATTTGATGGATAGCTTTTCAGCATTAGTAATGTGGGCCTATTTTCTTCTGAACATGAACAGAATTCTAACATTTGTTGCTGATGGGCAGTTTTTTGTAACTTTTTACACAAAGTCGTTGTCCAAGTTTTGCAACTGAAGCCGATGAAAAAAAATTTTTGCGACAGTACAATTACCTTGTGGTTCTAAAAATCACCTGATTGGTATATTTGGGGATGTCATTTACTGAAAGCGATGGGTCTTTTCTTTATGCCTCACTAACGTGTGGACTACTGGCATTCTGATCACAAACATACAATCCCTCTTAGTCATCATTCTTTGTAACTCTAGATGCCTTCAGTTTTCATCCTCTTTCATTCATTGTTTATTCTCATTTTCCATTCACCTGTATAAAACTGAATTGTAATGAAAATGGTTGTGTGCAAAACTGCATTCTCTTAAGGCCACATTCATCTCCTGTAGAGACCAACTTGTAGGACTGGGGTCCCCAGCCCTAATGTCACAAGCTGGCAGGAAGGGAGGGAATATTTAGCCTTCTAAGACATCCTTACTACTCTGCCACTTTATGACTTTCATTTTATTATTCACCTTTAGATATGTCCCTTTCAAAGCAAGGTGAAGTGCTTGTTTTGCCCCATTTCATGTGCATTTTCATCTGCTTGGTTCTCCCCTTTTCCTTGAAGGTTGATGTAGACACCTTCGATAATGGCACCGTTCCTTGCTCGTTATGGCTTAAGGGTCTTCCACAAGAGGCAGATGAAGACCAGAGGTGGATTGCAGTTTTGGAACCCGTGGATATCACTGTAGCAAAGGTACAAGGTTCTGCAGTTGGTTTATGTAAAGTAGATATTGTTTTCAGAAATAAATATTGAAAGAACTAACATTACAGATGTATGTATATGTATGTATTTGCATATATGTGCATGTATGTATATGTGTGTATATGAGTGGATGGGTCTTTCTTCATCAGTTTCCTGGTACTACTTCACTGATGCGGGAAACAGCAATCAAGTATAATAATTAAATAAATAAACATTACAGATAGGTCTTGCCTGACAAGCATTAGATTAATGAAAATTTGATTTAAGGGGCTATATACCAAATTATAAGGTGTGGAAATCTGTTGAATGAATGACCATTTGATTTAATGGGCAACAGTTATGAGTGAAAAAAAAATCCCTCAACGAAAAGATATGTTTATATTAAAAAATGTCAGCCTGGTCTGCTGCTGAGTGAGGGGCAAAGACAGGTATGAATGACAGTCTGGCAGCTTCTAATGTGATAAGAGGATGTGGAGACAAAGTTTCTTTCTGTCTCTTGAACTTCTTCTTCACACTATAATTATATTTCATACAGAGGGACAGTATTGGTGGAGTAACATGAATATATTTAGAAATATTGCACCATTCCCACTAAAGAATGTGAGGGTGGTAATAAAACAGCTGAAAATTGTAGAGGTTATTGGAGGATTTTTTTTTTTTTTTTTCATTGGAAATATTTTAGCTCTTTACCTATCCACATTATGTACCTGTAAAAAGTTTATGATTGTTAAGTGAGATACAGGGTCAAAATCCTTTGGGCTGCAGCATATCTCGTTTAACAACATGGTTTTAAGGATCAAAAATGTTTGGACTGGAAAGCATTTCTGATTTTTTATGATAACCAGTTGGAAAATGGAATTCAACGAATGAACATCTTTTCAAGACTGCATACTGATCATTAAGCAAGATCTACCTGTAATTATTCTCTGGCAGTCTTAATTAGAAAAAAAAAGTAATGCAGACTGATTTACCATGAAGAGGGTCTGTCTTCAAATTTTAATCTCAGAAGAGAGTTGTTTCATCCTCTAAAGAATAATTTCTGTGGTAAAATGGTCATTTTCCATTCTGAATTTGCCCTTACTTTTTAAAGCAAGCAAGTTAATTGCAGTGGATCCTCTCTCTTCAAAGTTAATCCAAAGACATGGATAGATTACCCATCACTATAATGCTTGTATCAGTTACCCATATCTGAAGAAATATGTTTCAATTTGATGGCAAAAGCAAACTGGTTGCCCCATCATCAACAGGAACCACATCCTATACCCATCCATGGTACAGATGATGCTTTACCCAGCCATTAAAAACTCCTTCTTGCACAGTAATTTTTTTTATGCGGGTGATGCTGTCTGAACACTAATGGCAAGATGTGATTATTATGAAGAGGTTTTGCATTAGTTTGTTTTGACTAAGTAGACATATACTGTGTTGTAACTGATGGATTGTTTGATGATTGAGATCATTGTTTACTTTCAGGCTTCCATAGATGAGATGGGTCATATTCTGAAACATGACTCTTCCTTTAATGCATTGTTTGGATATGCAGATAACAGCGAACTCACCAAACTTAACATTCGTGATCTCATTCCAGCTCTACAGGTGCCTAAGACACGGGAAATACCAAAGGTACAGTACAATCTCTGGTGTGAATTTCTTGGCTAATCATTGTTTGCTGATCTTAAAGGGAAACTGAATTTGAACATGTATTATCAAGGTATGTTTTTGTTATGGACTCAGGTACATTGACTTTATTCATAGCAGTCCTATCAGTATCTGTACTTGATTTGACTTGCAAGTAAAATTTTCTCTCTAACGGAGGTGATCTTTCATCTTTTGTAGTTGTTAACAGGGCACGGTAGACAAAAGTGAATGCTTGACATACAGAGATGTAAGTGTGTTGAGTAAACCTGGTAAGGTTTATGGAAGAGTGGTGATTGCGAGGGTGGTGGCATGCACAGAGCATCAGTTCGGGGATTAGGGATATTGCTCTGAGAAGTTTGTGTGAGAAGTGCTTAAAAAATAGTGACTTTTGTGTGACATATATGGGTTTAGAGAAAGCATATGATAGAAATAAGAGAGGTGCTGCAAATATGTGGACTAAATGGAAAGAAACAAAGTGCAGTGTGAGGAGCTTTTACCTGGAGGGAAAGGCATGTGTGTTGGTAGGAAAGGAGGAGGGAGAGTGGTTTCTGGTGAAGTTGGGTCTGTGTTGAGGATGTTTGACATAACAAAGGTTGTTTAATCTGTTTATGGAAATTAAATGAAAGGTTCTTAAGAGTAAGGGGTAGGTCTGTGGTATACTGGGATTGGGTAGGCTTGTGAGGTAAATTAGTTGCTTTTTGTTTATTACAAGGCTCTCATGGTGGATTTCAAAGAGAAACCCCAGGAGCTGATGACAAGAGTTTGGGAGGATGTGTGAAAGGAGAAATTTGAGAGTAAATGTGAGGAGAATTTAGTTAATGAGGCACAGCAGGATGGTTTGAGTGTAATTTTGAATGGGGAGAACTTGGAGGAAGCGGAGTGCTTTAGGTGCGTGCGAATGGATGTGGCAGTGAAAGGATCATTGATGACGACATGAGTCCCAGGGTGGGAGAGAGGAATAAGGCCATGGGTGCACTAAAATGTGAGTGGAAGGAGAGGTCAATGCCTCTTCAAGCAGAGTGGTATATTTGAAGGTACAGTAGTTCCAGCAGTGTTGTATGGACATTAATCTTAAAAGAAAGAAAGAAAAAAAAAATAGTGGATATGTTGGAAATGAAATGCGTGAGGATGATATATGATGTGAGGCAGGTCGTGTAAAGATTGATTGTGTTAAAAAGACATGTGGCTATAATCAGAGTAAGATTGAGAGAACTGACCATGGTGAACTGATGATCAGATAATGAAGAGGATAAGTAGATAAAGACTGGCTGAAAGGATCTGCATGTCAGAAGTGGAAGGTTCAAGGAGAAGTACCTGCCTTCCTATGATTACCAACAAGATTAAGCCATGATGGCAGGGCTAGCACAAATTATAAGAAGGGGAGGGTTTGCAGCCACCGCTCCCATCCTTTTATTAGCCTTTTATAATATGCATTGAATACAAGGGTAGTCCTATCCCCAGGGATGTATAATGTATGAACACACATATTTAAATAGGTAATTAAATTTTTCATACATGTCTGCCATTTCCTACATTAGCAAGACATCGCTATGAACATGGCCTTATTCACTCGCATCCAGTCTGCAGCAGTTATGTATAATGCACCAAAACTAGAAACCCCTATCCACAACCAGGTCCTGCTGACTTTTCTGTGGTTTCCCCTGACTGCTTCATGAGCCCTAGATCCAACCTTCGAACTAGCATGTTGGTACCATTATACATTACCATCAGACTTGATTTTTGCCCTCATGGATAGTGACCTCTCTTTCCACAGTGTTCCCTGCACTGCCTTGCTAACACAGGAATCATAAAGGAGAACTTGAAAAAAATGTTTACAGACACTTTTCTCATCCATAAGTGGTAAAGATGAAATCAGATCAAGATAACTCATAACAAGCTAAATGCGGGATGTATGGTTGAAAATGACATACATAAAAATGTTTCCAGGAGCGTAGACTTAAAATGAAGAGCTGCTAGTGCAATGAGGGTAGCTTCTAGTATTCACAAATGAATTAGGCCCATTGGTCAACTCCCCTGTGAATTTAGATTCGTAGAATTGAATTAAATGTTTTTATGTTTTGAGTTTGTTATTCATTACTTTTTCTGTTGTTACACCCAGGATATTGAGAAGCAGCAGTGTACAGGACAGACAGTAGACTGTGCAACATTTCCACTCTGCGCACACTTTACATGTGATGTAGCACAAACAGACCAAGTTATGATGAAAATAGTTTTTGACCTTGAAATTTGGGTAAGATTCCCTGCAATATATTTTCGTATTGTCATTGATACCTTGTGTTTTATTGTTTAACTCTTTTTGAGTTTTATCTCTTGCTGTAAGATTAAATAGACAATGTTACCAATAAAAACTGTCCTGGTAAAAACAATTAGCTATTCGTGATAATTCCTTTGCTGTGTTCATACTGCAGTCCTTTCGTAACTGCACTTTGGTATTACTTTGGATTTCCTTAATTGAAGTTCCCACTGTTATTTCACATTTGAAAATACCCTGTACAGAGTATATATATATATATATATATATATATATATATATATATATATATATATAATTCTAAACTCTCTTTTTGTTTTCAGGTTTTCTCAAACATCAGTGGATTGGTAGTGCTGGATGGTTCTGGGAAGATCATTGATTATAATTATAACTTTACGAGACTCTTATTTGGGTATGGCAAAAAAGAACTAGAGGGAAAGGTAAGAAATAATGTTTCGATAAGAGTAATCAGTATAGTGATTTATCACATAAACTTTCAGAAGGTAACTGATGTATTTCAATACATACTGAGGAGGCCGTATTGTATGTAGTATGTGTATTTATATAACATTTATTGGATAATTCATGATTTATACACTAAGTTCATGAAAAGATATAAATATAGAGAGTCTTCAACTCACTTTTTGGTTTATTTTTCAAAAGAACAAAGTAACGAATCATGGGAGGAAAAAGAGGTTTATGATTTTTTATTATGTTTGTGTTTGCAGAAAGAGAGAAGTAAAGTGTGAATATGTGTACATTTATATGCTCTTATGTATGAGGCAACAGTACCTAACTACCTAAGAGTACCTGCAAAGAGATTTGGTCAAAAGGCATGGCAGGCGCATAGAGCTCATAGCAGCCTTGCGTGATGAAAGAGAGAGTGAGTGTGGGAGAAGAGAGAAAGGAGCGCGACTTTCAGAACTGATGTACTTATTTACGCAAGAGAGTTATTTACTGGTCTTGAAAATATATTGAATGCTGTCCAGAACATTGTAGGGCAGAAAATCATCTAAGCTTGTTACTGTTTCAGGATATCATACATCTCATAGCAACATTCTTTGATGATGTAGCATTAATTCAGAAGATGAACAGTCCGTCCTTCGATTCTGACACAGACTCAACCATCAGTGATAATGAAGAAGAAAATCAGAAAGAAAATAGCAAAGTATAATATGATGTGTTGTGTAAAACAATTGTTATCATGAATATATGGAATAAGTGCTGATAATTTCATAACATTTGGCATTTGAATTTTGTGGATAAATTAAATTTTTTGCTACTTTCCTTGCAACTTATGTTGGAAATATTGATAGTAATGTTTTTTGACATGGTTTTTCTTTTATGAAAAATAAGTAGTTCTCCTCTACTAATATTAATAGTAAAAGATGTGACAAAACATTTCCTCTAGTTGATATGTATTTTTTTTAGAGCATGAGCGAAAATGGGGCGCTGCTAACGAAATCGGTAATGAGTGGGGAAGTTACAACACTTACGTCTGAGCCATCATCTCTAAACACTGCCAACTGTGGATTCATTGCTACAGAGAGGCAAGTTATCTCCCATTTCTGGTATTATCTATTTTGTGTTGCAGGTCTTTTGGTGCTTGCAGCATCCATTCATTAACACAGGTTCTCAACCCATGTATAGTGTATTAAAAGAGAGATATGAACTCGTTTAATATAGGCATCTCTTCTTTTTTAAAAGAGAAATATGAACTCGTTTAATATAGGCATCTCTTCTTTTTTTCACTTTACATCCACATCCTAGGGATAGGGGAGAAAGAATGCTGCCCAAGTATTTCCTGCATGTTGTTGAAGGTGACTTAGAGGGGTGGGGCTGGAAATCCTCCCAACCTGTATTACTCTCCAAAGGAGGGAACAGAGGAAAGAGCCAAATGATCTTTTCTCCTCAAAGGGGCATTCTGGATGCTACCTAACTCATATAGCAAATAAGTATGAAAGAAAAAGAAAGATCTTTATTCATTACATGAGACCAGAAACTCCTTTCATACTGCCATCATCACATAAAGTAATCAACTCCATGGGAAGAATAAACAGCTGGGATTCAAACCTATGTGCACATCCCTGGCTGACCCTTGAATGTCAGTCAGCTTGCTGAAAACCTCTTTTCATAAAGAAGTGTTTTTTCTCCCAGTGATTAACTTTTTTCTTTCCTAGCCCATTATGTAGCGGTATTAATAATAGTATTTGAATGAGGTAGAAAACTTTTCATAAATAATGTCAATAAGGTTGGAGAATTAGATATAGCAACTTATGTTCTTTTATTAAGCAATTTAGTTTTCTTATTTTTCCCTTTTCTTTCACAGTAAACTCCTAGGATCTCTTTATGGCTCAACATTCAACTCTACGGGAAATGTAACAGGCATGGATGACAACAGTGAGAACTCTACACAGACAAACAAAGCAATGAGAGACATTACCAATTCACTAAATGTTATCAACTTGAGCCAGCAGGTGGGTGAAGATTTTTATTGTGACACGGGAAACAGCGATCAAGTATAATAAATAAAAAACAAATTTTCATCAATCAGGTTCTCATTTAGTCTTCCTTTTCTCCAGTTCTGCTGCCAGGTTTGATCTTCTTTTGACATGGAGAAATAATGAAGTACACGCTGCAGTTTTCTGTCATCACGAATCAATGACTTCATTACCTGAGGGATGTAGACTCTATGCGTGGATTTAACAGTGATTGTATTGCAGTGATCAGACATATCACCAGCTGCAGTGATCGGATATTTCACCAGCTGCCCCACTCAACATATTTATATCCGAGCATCACTCCTTTGCATGCCTATCAGTTGAAACATAATCCAGTAATACAGATCATATTGCGATTTATTTCATTAAGTGTCTTCCACGTTTCCTGTTGCTTTACTCATTCTTGTTTCATTAGCAAAACATCTGAGTAGACTTTCTTTTACATCTGATTTCAGATGTAAAAGAAAGTCTACTCAGATGTGTCTCAATATCTCTGATGCCCATTCCCTCTAGGAACTACCTCAAGGGAGTGGAGTCTTCTTAGCTGGTGAACTCCAGTTGAAGTTGATCCTGTTCTTTTTAGTATGGGGCTCCTGATTGCATGCCCTCCTCCGTAGACATAGTTCCATTTACATCTGCTTTGAATTTTCTGTTCAATAGAAACTCTTTGATCCCATTTCTTAGTTTACCATTTATATTTTAGGGCTGGGAGTTGAGTTAGTCACTGTTTGCTGAAGACATGGTTCTGATGGCAGACACCAGTGAGAAACTGCAGAAGCTGGTGTTTGAGTCTTGGAGTGTGTGTGTGTGAGTTTATGAGAGGAGAAAGTCGAGAGAAATGGGTGGGTAATTTGTGAGCAGAGTACTCTACAAGAATGGCCCCCTGGTCAATTGATTCTTATAAGAAACCATAAGCATGAACTAAAACTGTAATCATACTTGTGGCTTCCATCTGATTAATAATTGATTTGAGAGAAGATCAAAGAAGGGTCCCTTTGGCTTTTTTTTTTTTTTTTTTTTTTTTTTTTCCCCAGATAATGTCTTTCCCTATTATGCTTCACTGGGTTCTTTAGTTTTGTAAGTTTACACAAATGTAAGATGGGTTTCCTATGCTTAAGTTAGGTCTTATGTTTCCTTACCTGAAAATTTCCAAGATACTGAGATAGAAGCTGCACTTATGCACATATTGACAAATTTCATATTCATACATGAAACCCAGGTTGATACCTGTAATCAGAACTCATTAGTGTGACCTCCAAGACCACCCATTAACATCACATCACATTTTTGTCACCTCTAAGGCCATCCACTAATTACAGAACACACCAATGTCACTTCTGATACCATCCATTAACAACAGACCACATTAGCCTCAGTGTCACCTCTGAGGCCATCCATCAGTAACAAAATACATTAATGTCACCTCCAAGGCCATCCATCAATAAAAGAACGCATCAGTGTCATTTACGAGGCTATCCATCAATTCTCATGGCAACACATCAGTGTCACTTCCATGGATATTCTTTAATAACAGAGCACTTCAGTATCAACTCTGAGGCAATCCATTTCCATGTGAATTCTTCCAGAAAGCTGAGACAGAGGAAGAGTCATTAACCAGTACCGATTCCCAGGCTACAGTATTGTTCTGCCACAGGGATGATGAATTACAGGTCAAAGGGTGATGTATATCTTTTCAATGAGGACCAACCTAAGCTTTCAATGAGGTTTTAGTGCAAGAATGCTCTGAAATGGTGTCGAAGTTTTACTGCCTACACATGATACTAGAGTTCCTTTGCTCCTTGAAACCTAGAATTAATTTTTCTTTGCAGCTTTTTGATGTAAATACTAAAAATTGGGGCTGGCAAAACTTAACATGGCTGAGCAGCTTGCAAAACGTACAGGCCCTAATTAGCCTGTGAAGCTTGTACAGATTGCAGAATTTTTTAGCTTGAGTATCTTGCAACAGTGATGCAACTTGAAAAGCTTTTACAGGCTGAGATGTTAAGCTTGAGTTTTGTATGAAGGGTTTGAAACTGCTGAAATATGAAGACATGGGATGACACAAGACTGAGACTGCTGCTGACTTGAAGCTGAAATTAGTTTCCTTATTACGGAATTTTTATGTTCATAGTGCTAAAGAAAAGACTGCTGGAGCATGAAACACCAGGATCTGTAGTTTGGACAGAACTGATATGTACCTTGATCAATTGTGAATAAGTAATTAATTGCTTCCTAGTCTTAACTTTTCGAACAGTGTGATAATAATGATAATATTGGAATTGCATTGCCTGAGGACAGCATGTAGTGTGAGGCAGGTTTATGTATGGAGTGACAGTGTAACAGGATCTACTGTATATTCAAAATACTGTTCTTCAGAATCACTCTTTGTGGTTTTCTGATAAGTCCAAGTGTGGTAGTGTCTTGTGATGCTGGCGAATGGGCAGATGACATTTTCACATCGTGGAGTTAGTTCTTGGATAACTGAATGCTGTCTTAGTTTCTGTGGCTGAACAATTGCTTCAGGCAGCTCAAGAAAACTCTGTAACATGCCAGAACGTAACTATGAATTACAAAAGTGGCAGGAAAGTAAAACCGCATGTCATGTGGTGATAACATTCAGCTCAACCACTTTATCTCTTATGTTAATAGCTCTTAAAAAACACATGCAGCTGTTCTGAGCATGTCCATGCATCCATCTGTCTCTTTTTATGTCTGTTCATATTTGCATTCCAATGTTGGCATATGATATCTCAAAACTGGTTATTGGATATGGTTTGAACTTGTGTCTTAGATACAGCATACTAATTTCAACACCTGATTAAATTTTTCTAGTGGTGTCAAAGATCATCTCTGGGTTTATCATAATGATATACAGTAATTCTGAATGCTTGTGCACATGAACCAAGTATCTAAAGATGGGGTTGTTAGATAATGACCAAAATTTTACAACAGTTACTGTGTATAAAGCTCTGTACCTGATTGTTAGGTCAGGGTCTGAAGTCTCGTGTACAAAAATGTTACTGAATGCATTTGCGTACACTGTATCTCTTGACTGGTTGATAGGATATAAACCAAACTTGAACCACATATACAGTATTAATGCAAACATTTTATTGGAGGAAATCAAGAAGAGGGTGTCTGGCATCACTAAACACCTCTGTCAGACAGTACCTAAGTTTCTTTAAACACTGTGGATCTACTTTGTGAGGGTCCTGGGTTTTTGTATTTGAGAGAGACAGAGTTCATTGTTCATTTTTCTCATCAGAAAGTATTTCTCTAAACCCTCCTCCTTCATGTGGGTATGCATTCGTGTTTGTTGGGGGGTAGGGGGACACACACAAACACACAACCCATAGGTCATATTCTGTGAGCATTTTTTACTGGTTTTCGTATCCAATACTGCCTTCCCCATTCCCGTTTCAGAAAACCTTTCTCTGTGGAAACTGTCAGTGAAAGAAAAAGTTATATTGAAAGAAATTAGAAATTAATCAGGGCTCTGCAAGTGACTGTAGACCTGACTCTCAAAGGAAGGATGGTTATATGAAGAGGGGAAAAAAAGAAGAAAGAGAATTTCACAGCTTAGCTGTTTGAGGGAAGGAGGCATAATAACAGCACACAATCTCTGAATTCTAAGCTAAAAATGAGAATTTCATGGCTTAGCTGTTTGAGGGAAGGAGGCATAATAACAGCACACAATCTCTGAATTATAAGCTAATTAGCTGCTATGAGAGAGTGGGTCGTTGATGTTATTTTGCTCTTTGGGTAGTCTGATTGGCTGAAGGCACATCTGAACTAAGCGACGTACTGCTACCATGGCTGAATGGATAGCAAAGAGTTGGGAAGGCCAGCACCTTCCCAATGTAAACACTTAGGGTTGTAAAATCCAAACCCTGATTTTTCTAGAGGACATCTTTGAGAATCTTTCATATGCATATGAGATATCGTTTAAGAGAGAGAGGTTGTTCAAAACAAATGTGTTTTCCTTTGCTAATCCCCAATGCATCAAGGTCATTAAAGATGTTTTTAAGACTCACTGAAATTCTGTTTTGGTATATGCTCATATCTGCAGTGGCTGAAGTTGGGAAGATTATGCATTGGACACTGCTTTGAATGTGGGCAGCAACAAGTGAAGTTGAATTGTATGAATAAATATCCTTGCTTTATGGTACTTGTACATAATATGGTTGTAGTTGTTAAGGTTAGATTAGGTTAATCCATCTCTAAAAAGGATAATGCCATGTGTAATGAGAGGTGCACACAAGTTGCTGACTTTTAGCTAAAGATTGCTACAGCATCGTAGAAAAGTATTCTTTAATTTCTTTGGGGTTTTTGGACCTCATTTACATAGTGATGTGCAGCAGTTGAATGTCTGAATAAGGTTTTACTTTGTAGGTGGCATAGCTCATTTACTGTAGTTTTACTGTAGCAAAGATTTTTTGCAGCTTGATGCATTGAATTACATTTTTTTTTTTTAAGGTTCTGTATTGAATGGCCATGTTTATTTTCAGCAAAATTTAGTTTTTTATTTACTCATAATAATATATAATTTCAGAATGCCTCAAATCATACCAGTAGTACAAGCATCCACATGAGTCCCAGCAAGACGAGGCATGTACAGGATCAGGCGAACAACCACAATAAAAGTCATTTTAAGGTAAAGAGGAAATATCTTCTGTGTCCTTACATTGGTTACCTTTGACCCTACCTTCATTTAAAGTGGATAAATTGCATATAGTCTTGTAATTTACTCTACATCCATTTAAATAGGTGGATAAAGTGCATATATGTAGCTTCCTAATTTACTGTATGTATACCCATTTCATAAGGGTAGATAAGTTTTTCTTTATTGTTTGTTTTTTTATGTTGAAGGTTCCAGTCAAGGACAAAAGTCCACATCAAGGCCGATCCCTAATTGAAACATAGAGAGAATTATGAAACGGAAAAAGAAAAGACAAGGGAAAGTATTTAAAAATTTTTGAGAAAATGAAAAACCTGTGTTTTGAAAGGTGCTAGGTCATAGTTATTGGGAAAAACATGAGAGGGTAGAGTGTTCCAGAGCTTTGATGTGTAGGGAAAGAAGCAGGTATCAAATTGGCCCTCCCCTGAGTGCTGAAGGCCATAATCATGTGATGCAGCACACTGTCTCCTAATTTACATTAAATTCATTCCAAAAGGGTGAATGAAGTGCATATAGCCTCCCAATTTACTCAACACATCCTTCATCTATGTGCAGGGTCCTAAGTAATATGAATTTTTACAATACTTTTATTACTCAGTAAACATATGACTTATCAGTTGAGACAACTAACCTCTTCTTTTATATCTACACCTTTCCTCTGTAAGTGATGTAGAATATTTCTGTTGGCATCCTCATTTGAAGTATGCCATCTTCAGGCATTTCGCTTACCAAATTTATCCATTTCTTTCACAGTCAAACTGTTCTCGCAACTCCCTCACCTATACTACAGTGTAATGATCTGTGCCTCACCTGCTTTTCTTACATCAGTATTCTTTATCTGTTCTCCTAATTAAATCTGTACTCAAGACACAGGAAAACTTAGATGTCACATCTTCATAAACAGGAGTTTGGATAAGCCCTCCATCATGCAACCTCCTCACTTATTATACACAATTTACTCTCATTTGCCTAACCTCTCTTCCTTTCCCTGGTTGCTCTCACTATAAACTTTTCCTTTACCACCCCTAACGACCATAATTCCCAAATTCCTTACCTTATTAAATAAGTGTTTAGCTTTGTTATCTGTAACTTCTCTGCTCTTGATTTCCTTTCTAGATGCCATAAGCCAGATAATAAAGTTGGATTTCTTTGAGGTATCTTAGAAATAAAATCTATCTATCTATCTGTCTGTCTGTCTATATCTCTGATGCCTGTTCCAACCGGAACTCCCTCAAAGGAGTGGCTACGACAGTAGAGTCACCATAACGGAAGAACTCAAGTGCCGCTTCTTAGCCTTTAGTGTCTCAACCTTAACAGGCTACTTTAGCGCAGTGTTTGCTGAGGCTCCTACCTAATGTTCCTACCAACTGCTGCTACCTAATGCTCCTGCCAACTACTTCTACCTAATATTTCTACCTATTGCTCTTGCCTTAATGTTCATAGAAATAAAATATCTTGAGTAAACTGTTCATGACACAACTGCAGAATAAGGATGATTTAATACATTTCTTTCTCTCTTCATATAACCTCTCCTCATTAAAGTGTTATGTCTTCAAACACATGCAGTCTTGCTTAATTTTTCTCTTTTTCTTTGACTTTTTTTTATCTTCAGAGTTGGCCTTGATAACATTAATTTATTTTGTCTTTACCTTGTCAGTTCCTATAACAAAAATGTCTTTTAAGAAATAGTAATGATGGATGTGGATATGGAGCTGTGGTTTCGGTGCACTGTACAACATGACAGCTGGAGAATGGATGTAAGCAGATGTGGCCTTTCTTTATCTGTTCCTGATGCTGCCTCGTTAATGCAGGAAACAGCGATCAAGTACGGGAATAAAAGTAATGCTAGATATGGAAACGATAATTTTCCCTAATTAAAAAGTAGGAAAAAAAGGATATGTTTACAATTACATATTTCAAAGGAGATTTTGTGCTCCTAGAGAAAGCATCATAAAGTTAGTCATGGCTGAAGAGTTAAATGGAGAAAGAATGCAGTGACAGACTTTACAATACCACACAGAATAAGTAACTCTTTTGGGAAAATGACTGGCACACAGATTTGAAACAAGGGCTTGGAATGGAGCAGACTGTTCAAGGATTCACCTCATTGGAGGATGTATGTAGCATTAAGAGATGTGAAGGAATGGTGATATGTATGGAGATGTGTTTAGATGGGACTACGTCAAGACTCTGTGATCGCCACCTTAAAAGGGAGTGCATAGGGGATTGATGTGAATAATGTACTTACTGAATATCTGATGCAAAAGTAGTGTGGTGGCTTTTAGTTCACATTAAGATATTGGATACGAGTTGATGTATGTGTCAGCGAGTTTAAGGCTGTATGCACTTCTCCACTGCCTAGATATATGAATGAAGTTAACAATTAAAGAGCAGAGGAAAAGGCAGACTTTTTTTTTGACAATATTAAGCATGCATCTTTTGAAGATATCTGGCCAGACCTCGGAGAACAATCATATTTCTATATTACTTCTTTTCTCCAGATTCATTACCTTTTCCTGTAACTCTTGTCCACATTCCACCCACATGATATTTTTTAAGAAATGTTCCAATCTTTTATGTCTCATTTCTTTACATGTATTAACTCTTGAATACTGTTATCTTTACTTATGAAAAACTGCTTTGTTTGACTATGCATTTTGACCTTGATGATGTTGTGCAGAAACTGATAAAGATTAGATAGTTTACTTTTATATGCTTGACTTTCTTGGAAGTTTCAGTTTTATTCATTTTTTATGGTCTTTTCTGCAGTTTTTACTCGACTGTACATGTATTCTGATAGAGGAAAGTAAATAGACAATTTCATATTACAAAATTCATTAATATGCACTTTTCTTGTAGGCACAGAATGGATTGTGTCCAGGTTTAACCCAAGAAGTGCTTCCTAAAGATATGGTCACTTCAACTCCAGCTTTAGAGCGAAATAGAAATCAGGATTTTGTGCACACGATACAGGAAGGCTGTTTCTTAGGGGTAGGCAAGCATAAAGATGGCTCAAATCTAGGTAAGTTTTGGGTAGCAAGTCTGTTCCTTGGAATTTGGCATCCTTGCCCATTTGCCAGCTTGCACAGTTGGGGAAGGGGACCCCTAGTTGTCCAAAATTAGTTCCTACTAAAGTTTCATGTATGCATTTGTTCCAGCGTAAGGAAATGGGAATGAAGTCTTTCGCACATGTCGGTAGCTCACTCCATATCACACTACTTTGATGAACTCTCTAACAATGGGTTTCTTCCTAACACACAAAAGGGACAGGAAAAAAAAAATGCTCAGCCTTGTATTGTGATTGATGCTGAGTTGATCAAAGATTATTTAAATATATGTGAATCATCTTACGAAGATTTTGAAAGAAATATCTCTATCTGTTTGCCCTTCTGTTACTATAAATATGGTATAGCTACTTTGTATAATACAGTTAACCCTCGATTTAACAGACTAATATGGGGAGGGGGGTGTCAGTTAATGCCGAAAGTCAGTTAAATCGAATGTAACCTATGGGCCAATTTTTAATACAATATACAATTCACATGCTTTCTTTTAACTCCTCTATCACTTGATGCCATTTTGAATTGTATGGATTGCAAAATTATTTAATAAATTGATTCACAATTCTCTTTATACAACCTGACCGCACGATAGCTTGAGGCAGACTGAGACCGAAACATAGGAGTCTGCCACACGTTACCAAAAAAAGTGAGGTGAAATGCACATGATGCGGCGTTTGAGATTTTTGAACTGTTAAAAATTCTCTAAAGTATTATTAATTAATTTATTTTTACTTGTCCAGTCCATTGAATCCAAAATCCATTATCTCGGGGTCCATTGAATCAGGGGTTTACCGTATCACCAATAAACTGAATTAAACTATTTTTGTCGACAGTAGAGTGATTGTGGCGTTAAGTAGCTTGAAGCTGAAATTTATTGAAAGACTGTGTAGGGAAATGTTCAGAAAAGAAATTTTTTGTTGCAGATAATTTATGGTTTTATCAAATTGAATTAAGACTTCATTTTAATGGCCACTTATTTTCAATATGTTAATGCTTGCCTTATGAAAGCCTTTGCTCTTACATTTTTCGGAAAGTGCACTATTGTCTTGTATGTACGAATGTTACTGGATTTTACTTTTTGATTTTAGGACTTCTATTTGACTAGTAGAGAGCTGCAGCTTGTAATTCCACATGTAAATTAAGAGTTTTCAGAATCCTTGACACTAGTTCAAAGTTTGCCAATGTTAAACTGTAATCTCAGCTAGTAAACTTATAGTATGCTGGAATCATTTGCATTGTATAATGAGAAGCAGCCTCAACAATATTATGTTTAAAGATACATAGTTTGTGTTCAGGTTAACAGTGTATTGCACTGATAACATTAATTCATTGCTTTGTGGTGTTCACAGCCATTGTCTACCAGATTCGTCCTGTTGAGATCAGTGGAACTCAGCATTACTGTGTGTGGATCTTACGGGACCCTGATGTGCCAAGAGAGGGCCTCAGATCCAATACCAACCTGACTGTAGCATCTTCCTTCAGTGAGACAGCAGAAGTGTCTTTAGGCCTTGTAAGTAAAGCATAAGCGTTTTCTCCAAAAATTTTAATATTTTCTTATTTTGTTCATTTTATTTTATTATTTATTATACTTGATCGCTGTTTCCCGCGTCAGCGAGGTAGCGCCAGGAAACAGACGAAGAAA
>JAYMFT010384386.1:0-20260 GCA_038088735.1 Panulirus argus
AATATGTGGTGTGAGATGGTTTGATCGAGTAAGTAATGTAAGGGTGAGAGAGATGTGTGATAATAAAAAGAGTGTGGCTGAGAGAAGAGGGTGTGTTGAAATGGTTTGGACATATGGAACGAATGAGTGAGGAAAGGTTGACAAAGAGGATGTGTGTGTCAGAGGTGGGGGGAACAAGGAGAAGCGGGAGACCAAATTGGAGGTGGAAGGATGGAGTGAAAGGGATTTTCAGCGGTTGGAGCCTGAACATGCATGAGGGTGAGAGGCGTGCACGGAATAGAGTGAAATGGAACGATGTGGTGTACTAGGGTCGACGTGCTGTCAGTGGACTGAACCAGGGCATGTGAAACGTCTGGGGTAAACCATGGGAAGGTCTGTGGAGCCTGGATATGGATAAGGAGCTGTGGTTTCGGTGCATTAAGTATGACAGCTAGGGCTGAGTGTTTCCTGCGCTACCTTGTTGACGCCGGGGGTGGCGATGCTGTTTCCTGTGAGGCGGGGTGGTGCCAGGAATGGATGGAGGCGAGCAAGTATGAATATGTACATGTGTATATGTATATGCATGTGTATGTTTATATGTATATGTTGGTATGTATATGTATGTATTGTGCATATATGTGTGTATATAAGTGGATGGGTCTTTCTTCGTGTTTCCTAGCGCTACCTCGCTGACGCGGGAAACAGCGATCAAGTATATTAGTAATTATAATATTTATATATTTATTTATTTATTTTATTTAAGAGAGAGAGAGAGTATAGATAATGATGGAGCAAAAGACCTGTACAAGAACAGGTGGATGGAGCACAGTGTGGCCAGTACCCTAACATTGTAATGACCCAGAACATGTGGTCATCATCCAGGTGTCCTTGTGGCGGGAGGGGGGAGAACGTAACTGTCAGTGATGATGGGGGAGTGGGTGATAAGGGGAGGTGGGTGCGTTTTATGATCCTGTGACGGACAGGAAGGAAGCCAGCTTGTGGTGGACGGTCAGGGGGAACTGAACTGCAGTACGCAACTGGGGGAGGGACTCTGCCTTGGGATGAGGTAGCGAATCCTAGAAAAGAGGGGGTGCGCAAGAGACGAACCTAGGAAAGAAGGGAGAGACATGTGAATCTGGGGGAGATAGGAGGTACAGAGGACTAATTTATGGGAGAGGGGAGGTACAGGGGAGGAATATATGAAAGGGGAGGTACAGGGGACGAATGTGGGGAAGAGGGGAGGTACAGGGGACGAATGTGGGGAAGAGGGGAGGTACAGGGGACGAATGTAGGGAAGAGGGGAGGTACAGGGGACGAGGGGAGGTACAAGGGACAAATTCAAGGAAGAGGGGAGGTACAGGGGACGAATGTAGGGAAGCAAGGAGTGACGGGAGGAATCAAAGCTGTTTGCTTGTTTTTTAAGATGACTTAACAGACAAGGAAGAGTTAATTGAAATAATGATGAGCGAGGGAGGCAATTGTGGAGTGCATTGAAGTGTCTTTTTTCAGTAATTATCTTGTTAGTTTAATGAGCCTGGTAAAGGGAGATTACTTTCAGTTATTGCCATTGTTAAGCACTACTTTTTTTAGGAGCTTAAGGGAAGGGAGGGGACTATTATATGATTCGTCATATGTGGCTGAATCTGCACACACACACACACACGTACATGTATGTGTGTATCGTTATGGGGTACATGTTTCCATGTGAGTCAAGGAAAGTCAGTAGTGGTCCTGGAAGGGTCAGAGGGCGAGCGTTAGAGCACTCAGCGGAGGACAGAACAGCTTGGTTATCCCTGACCACAGCAGTCGGCTGTCTGTTCGTGTTGGAGCCGTGGCAGGTGGCGGCCACCTGCCACGGGCGCTGCCGCACCAGCCGACCCGCCACGCCACTGGTGTACACATGTGTGCGCATCCTGAATTGGACTCCTCGGTCAGATGAGCTCACGAAATCGCCATCAGATTAGTGTTTGTAATGATCTCTCTGCACCGTACGGGGAGTGAGGGATTTTCATATTCTTAAGGTACCCCAGATGTTGAACCTTCTCTGCTACCCTGCACCTTCCTACACTTCTGTATGCCGTCCACGTGAGATATACACTCTGTCACCTTATTCCATTCATCCACCACTCTTATGATATGCAGATACTTCTTTACATTTTTTTCTTCAAGTTTCTTGCTTAATTTCATGTTAGGTCATTTGGTTGTTATATCCCTACATCTTTGAGAGAACTGTTCACTGTCTGCGTCATCAGTCTAGTTTGAAATAAAGGTTGTGATCAGGTCAGCCCTAACTCATCTTTCTTCCATGTTAGGATATCCAAGACCTCAAACCTTGACGCTGTAACTCGTCTCTCATAATGATGGTACCATCTTTGTTTTCCTCCTCTGGACCTTCTCTGTTAGCTCTTTGTGCCTCTTTAAGGGTGGTGACTAAACTTGAGAAGCGTATTTGGCTTTATGTAGGATATGGACAACTTGCTTGACATTTCCTTGTCCAGTTCTTAACATTTGCCTGCATATATAGTCTTCTTCACTGTCCCTCTAAGATGGGACTCTGGCGACAGGTTAGGGACGGGATCGACTCCCAAATCCTCACACGCATATTGCTGTGTAGATAGATAAATAAAGAACGATTTACTGAATTCGGGCATCCACTCGGCGGAAAATACACATTTTAGGAATTGCATAAATTGGAGGTCTTGATTGTAACTAGTTAATTAATTATACAAGAGCGTAAGATCAAGGTGGGGCTGGATACTTCTGCGCTTTGGATAAGTACATGTTTGAAGTCTATCTACATACTACAGGAAGTTCTACTGAGCAGATACTATGGTGTATACATTATACATTTAGTGATGATTCGTTAAACATTACGTGATGTAGAGTTACATTTTTCGTTGAATTGCAGTTGTATTTGTTGACATTGTGTATCTAAGAGCGAACATTAAGTGATGTAAACTGACTCTTGTTGAACTGCAGTAATACTGTGTCGGCATGTTTTATGCATATATTGGTGAACATTAAGTGATGAATGTTTTCAAGTTGGATCCGTTACAGTATTATAGTAGTTGACATAACATATAACTGTGGGAAAGCTAAGCCATTTGCTTGCTTAACTGTACACTTGTATATAAAGTGTTATTGAAATTCATAGTAGTAGGTATAGAACAGTTTTTGTATCTGTACGAACACTGGTCGTTTTAAGGTGATTGTGTTGACGGACGTCGGTCGGGTGATCGCCGCTCTGAACCCCCGAGGAAATTGTTATCGCGTCGCTGTGGTCAGCTGAGTCACAATCCCAACGGTCGGAGGGCCAAAGGATATATCATTGTCATTTAGCGTACACTCAGGCGACCGCAGCGCCGGCATTGGCATACCAAGAGACTCTCTCTGAGTTCTTGGTTCATTAGTTCACCGGTAAAGGTATCTGATATGTTTATCTCTTTCACAGTCAAATGCAATGGAGATAGGCACTCTTGTGTGAAGATGGGAAGTCCAATTAAGGGTAGTCCAAATATCATGCTGGGGGATTAGGGGAAGAGAGAGTTCAGGTCTATGTGTTGACCGGGAGGCGGCCAGAGAGCGCCCGTGATACGTCCTACCCCATTGAGAGTTCGACGAGGTGCGTTTCTCTCTGTAAAACTTACTTTTGTGTCCGTGAAAATCCATGTTCTTGTCTGTTGAAAAGACGGCCTTGTCCTCTTTAATGTTTTACTTTTGTACATTGTTTAAGGATTTTGATGCAGAGACCACAATGAAGTGTATTATGTAGTGGGGCTTCTTGAACTTACTCTATTGTCTTAAAACTTTTTGAACTTCTTAATGTTGTCAGCATTCACACTTTCATCTCTTATCTTGTTCTGTTCATCCACTACACTACTTTAAAGCCTATGAAAGTACTTCTGTTCTTTTCTAACAAATTTCCCTATTAGTTTTTTTGTTATGGTCTGTGGTTGTTTTGTCTTTGCATCTTTCGTGAAACTGTTTTCCATCATCATCATCTAACTGGGCTAGAAACTTGAACGTTGTAGTCAAATCACACCATACTCTTATCTCGTCTTTGGTGGGCAACTTATGGCCACCAGCTTTTCACTGTATAGTAATTCAGCACGCTTAGTTCTGTGAACATCTTTGTTGCCTTCCCGTGGACCTTCTCTGTTATATATGCTGCTATTTCATTGACGAAACTGGAGAAGCATATTCTAATTTTGCCTTGTATGTACTTTGAGTAATTTACTGAGTGTTTCTTTTTCCATGTTCTTAATGAAATGCGATTCTAATAACATTTGCCATCAGACGGTTCGTCTTCTTTACGGTTCTCCTATCGTTGAGCTCTGCCGAAAGGTTAGGTAGAATGTCGACTTGTAAGTCCCTTTAACACATAGATTATTGTTGCTGATTCTCTGCTAGATGGTATTCACCTCGAGGCCTGCTATCACCGTGTTCCTTCCTCGTTACTTTCCAATAAGTGGGGTTGAATTTTATGAGACTAACTGTATAGTTAGTCTAGTTGATGTAATCTTTATCATTGTACTTCGTGACCTGGGCATCATCCGCAAACATATTCTGATGAGTCTAGTCTGTCTGGCAAGTCATTTGCGAAGATTAGGAAGAGCAGGACCGAGCCCTGTGGCACTCCCCAGATGACCCCAACTCACTATGATTATCATTGATAAGGCTCCTCAGGCATGCGTCTATTGTTCCCTTCCACTTCTTCCACTCAGGAGATATGCTGTCCATTGTAAGCGTCTCCCCATAATTTCTGCCGGAAGGTCCAAATTCTTTGCCAACTTGATGTATGGTATAGTGTCAAATGCTTTCTGGCAGTCCAGGGACTCTCATTCCTCTTTTGCAAGACCTTCTTCCCTTGAATCTCTGTTGTCTCTTCACATGGGTAGTCATCATTTGCCTCATATTGTTTTCTCTAGGTATGTGTGTAATTTTTGAAGAGCAGTTTTTCATGAAGACAGTTCAGTTATAAAGGGACTGTTTTAAACATATTAGAGTCGAAGGAAGGATAATATCTTTCCATTAACTTCGGGCATGAACGCTACCAAAACTTGAGTGATAGTGCAAATAACTTACCAACACATGAAGATACTAGACTTAGTTCTTGCTATAGTTTTCGTGGGTGGATAAGAGTGTGGTGTAAGTGATCTTCTGTGAATTACTTTGGAGCCAGCGGCTTGTAATGCAGGCCAACACGGCAGCCTTCAAGAAAATACCAGATTTTAGACACATTTCAGTGATCTCGTTGCTTTTGACTGGAGAAGTAGGATAATATCATTAGTGAAAACGATGTGAACATAGCTTGGGAAAGTTTCAGCAAGGCATTCAAGGCAACAAAGGGAATTTATGCCTCAGTGCATAGTAGACTGTCATTTTTCAGCAGCGAGATAAAACGTTGGAACAGCGAAGTAAAGAACTTCCCGTTGTCCGAGAACATACCGTCCCAAAGAGAGAGAGAGAGCTGTAGCCAGTATGATTTGATAGATTATGTAAATTAGCGTAGAAATGTTTTAAAAACTTTTACGCCAATGCGCATATTGGTGAAAATGGCAAAAGATACCCTGAAGAATTTTAGTTACATTATAAAGAAGAGTCATTCACCCAGTTACCCAGTCAGTTAGTCTCTTAATTACTAAAAACAGAGACTTGATTATAGACACTGAAAACATGGTAAAGATCTTGATCGACAATATTTCTTTTAATCCATATTTACCACTAAAGACACGCCTCTTATTCCAAAGCCAGTCCCATTGCTGGCAGAGGATAACATTTTGCAGTACATTGACACATGATTAAGATATACTGTCAGCACTGAATGGATTGAAAATAAAACGGCAGGTCCTGATAAGTTTTGTCTGCAAATATTGTTAGGACATAAAAAATGAGGTGATTATGCCCTTGACTACAATTTTCAGGAAGTTATTTGTCAAAAGGAAAGTTCCTCAGTTTATGAAGGTTGCCAGTGTAAAACTTATATCCAGAAAGGTATTAAGTCACCCAGTTAGCTTGACATCCGTGTTTGACAAACGTAAAGAAACAAATAATTTCAAGGACCATCAAATAACGATTCGCATCATGGTTGTGAACCAACTCAAATCTAACAGATCTGCCAGATTCATTTTATCATATATTCAGCATGCATGATGAAAGTAATGTGGTTCTTGTTATTCATTTAGATTTTAGAAATAGTATTTAAGGAAGTTCCTCATCAAAGATTAATAGGAAAAGTTGAGTCGCACTGTATAAGATGGTGTACTTTTTTGGGTAGAAAACAGTAGTAAACAGAGTAGCGAGTGATGGTCTAAGCCACTGAGTGGCTAGACGTAACAAGTGGTGTACCGCAGGGATCTGTCTTGGGATCGAGCCTCATTCTCATGTGCATTAATGACACAGATGTTGGGCTACGTTGTATCAAAATCTAAAGGTGACAGTAAGGAAAGAAAGCTGCGTCTTAAACTGAACGTTTCCAGATCCAGGCAGACATAAACAAACGGACAGACTGGTGCCACAGGCGGCAAACAAATTATGATCGATTATCATTATTATATCGAATATTTTCTTGATAAATGCAAAATTTCAAACTTCGGCAGTTAAGAAAAATGAAAAAGGAAGCTTTAGTATGAATTCTCTTACGCTACAAAAGGTGGAGGAGGAGAAGATAGGTGTGATAATCTCCGATGACTTACATCCGAGTAAGGAATACAAAAAAGCAGTAAGGGAGGCTAAGAAAACTAGACTGTGCTGCTACGGCATAAGAATTCACGTTCAAGAAACTAATCCTCACTCTTTACAGTTAGCTGATGCGTGCCATCCTTGAATACTGTGTTCAATTTTAGTTACTCTTAAAAAAAAATTACGGAGAAACTGCGGCGAGATACCAGAATGATTCCGGGACTGAGAAGCAAATACTATGAAGATTGGCAAAGCGACTTGTTTGGCATAGAAAAGATAATGTTGAGAGATTATTGGATGAATGTTTTCAGAATGATCAAAGGCTCTAATAAGCAACAGTCTAACCAACTGTTTAAGGTGAGATAAGTCTGAGTGTACCTGTGATGAATACAGATTTGTGCGCAAACGTTTCTACTTCGCCTGTCGTAAATTACTTTCCCTTCAACTGGATTGATTACATATGGAATTATTCACTAGTAAGAGTAATGGAAAGCAGCACCATAGACATGTTTGAAAGGAGATATGACAAAAAAAAAATGTTTTTGATGCCCGATTGACCTTGACTGCATCTCCGTAGGTACTTCTTTGCAAGACTTCTGGTCTGAGTATTTACTCCTCTTCTTGAAGATTTGTTGTTCAGTTCTCTTGTATACAGTCTCGAAAGGGCCCAGTGGTCTTTTGCAGTTTGCATTCCTTTGTATAAGATGTTTTGTTGCAGCTCATCATTTGCATAGTGGTAATGTACCCCGTTAGTGAAGCCCTCTCGTTCCATCGGCCTTGAAGGTTTCGTGGGTAAATGACTTTAGACTATAATGGGAGGCGGGTTCCCCGGGCGTTTATTGTGCCCCTCCCCGTGCCACAGGCCCTGCAGCTGCTGCATTAATCATCACAGAACCTGATCCCGGATTCCCTCCCCCGATTTCCTCACGGCGTATGGTATTATTCCTTCGCTGTGGCCTGCACCCCACACATACCATTGTTATCTCAGGGAGACCACAACCTGAGAGTAAAATCAGCATCGTCCCTCTTGTCTCAAGGTGGTTTTTGTAACTACAAATCCCATACATGCGATGAGAGAGTTTATATAATTACGGGTCATTAGTTTCGACAACCTACACATTTTTCTGCTGCCGTATACATATAGATGCATTTAATTTCGGTAAAGATTAGCAGAGTTTTCTGTGATAACTTGGAATGTCAGGCTGTCGATTTGGAACTTGACTTTGGATTGGGGGATCAGCCGACACTAGTGGGTCATTGATTCCGGGGGTGTGGAATGTAGGGATGGTGGAGACGAGAAGTGACGGTGAGGTGAGGTGAGGTATGAAGGGATGGTGGAGACGAGATGTGAGGTTGAGCTATGTAGGGATGTGGAGACGACGAGATGTGAGGGTAAGCTATGTATGGATGGTGGAGACGAGATGTGAGGTATGTAGGGATGGTGGGGACGAGGAGATAAGAGGGTGAAGGATGAAGGTAAGGTAAGCAGCAAAAATTGATTTGCATATATGACGTCACCTGCGGTCACGTTGAGTTGGAAATTGCCAACAAGACTGTAATTACTCACAAGTTTACTTCCAGATCTTTGCGGTTGGATTCCCCTGCAGCTCTGAAAGGGTCCATGATTATGCAGTCTTTGTCGTACTGAAATACGGGTGTCCAGGGGTAGCCATGACCGGGAGTGTGTTCTCTCCATGTTGCAGGGACCGGTTGGTCCCATTTTCTCTCGATCCCATTCATGGGTGACCCCATCTACAGATGCTTGTCTCCAGCGTGATGTCAGCCTTCGTATGGGCTGTGTAGACCTGGCTGCCCTGCCCGCGCCGTGATTGTCATATTCTCTCAACATGGAGTCAATCGCCCGTATAGCTTTCTGGTGGACTGCATCTATAGTTCGTGCGCCTCTCTGCTTCTGTCAGTCGAAATAGCTCGTAGTTCCTTTCTTTGCTGGTTTATAGCTTTCATTCCTCGTGCGTCGCGATTTCATATACTTCTCCCGCATCCATATTCCCGGGTAAGGTAATGGGTGTGTGGTGGACACGCGTCCCCCCCCTCCTCTCTCTCTCTCTGTCTGTCTGTCTGTCTGTCTGTCTCTCTCTCTCTCTCTCTGTGGACACATCCTCCCCGGCTCCTACCGTACGTAGCCTAGATTTATAAACTGGATGCCACGCCTACTCGTGGTCTATTCAAATGAGGCGGTGGAGGGAAGTTGTGAAGGGGTTGGGTAAGGAATGTTCTCTCTCTCTCTCTCTCTCTCTCTCTCTCTCTCTCTCTCTCTCTCTGTTGAGTAAAGTATTGAGTTCTCAGGATATATTTACGGTGTATGAGTCTTCGTTTTTCATACGACATTATATATTCGCTGTTGCTCCTCTTTTGAGACTTGACATTTTACGTTTAGAAATATTTGCACCAGAATATTTAATCTCGATATATTCATGACCAGTTTGAAACAGCTTGTTACCCGAGATGATAGTCAGGGAGGGACGCTGGATATTGATAGCCAGGTAAGAACTCTGGCTGTTGATAGCCAGGGATGTATTCTAGCTCATGATATCAAGGGAGGGAACCCAGCTGATGATAGTTATAGGGAGGGACCCTAGCTCATGATAGCCATAGGGAGGGATCCTAGCTCATGATATCAAGGGAGGGACGCCAGCTGATGATAGTTATAGGGAGGGACCCTAGCTCATGATAGCCATAAGGAGGGATCCTTGCTCATGATATCAAGGGAGGGACCTTAGCTCATGATAGTTATTGGGAGGGACCCTAGCTCATGATGGCCATAGGGAGAGACCCTAGCGCATGATATCATTAGAGGGACTCTAGCTCATGATAGCTATATGGAGGGATCCTAGCTCATTATAGCTATAGGGAGGGATTCTAGCTCATGATATCATGGGAGGGACCCTGGATCATGATAGCCAGGGAGGAACCCAAGCTCATGATAACCATAGAGGAGCCCGGTATCAGTTGACGTATAACTCAACGTATAACTCAGTCTCTCGCGTGTTGGTTTATTCTGGGATCAGCTAAAGACCTGCTGGAGTGTGATGGTGTTACTGTACATCATCTTGTACCTGACGCATACACGCGACCCTTCCTCTTCCTACATCAGGTAGAAAAGGAAGATCACAAAGAAGAAGAGAAGGAGGAAGAAGTAACGAATGTGGTGAGGATTGATCAAGGTGATGGATGAAAGGCATTTGTAGGGAAGCAGAGAACCTGGGAAGGATACAGGGTGACCAGAGGTGCAGGTGTTGGGGGAGGGAGCTGTGGTGGGGAGTCAGGGAGCGGACTGTGTGTTGCCGCTGTGGATAACAAGGATTACTTCATGACTCGCATGGCGAAGGAATGGTTGTGGTCATATTAGTGTTGGCAGTGGTTTGTGTTGTCAGTGTCGCATCGCAACCCGCCTCATGTCTGAAGAATGAGTCTCGCTTCCTTTTTACTTCATGAGATTTGTCTTACTCATGCGAAGGAAGGCTCATCACGTGAGTCATGTGGAATACTAGCCTCATGAGACTGTCTTTTGGGAAGTTAGCCCCATCATGTGAGTCATGAGGAATATTAGCCTCATGAGATGCCCTTAGAGAACTTAGCCTGACCATATAATTCTTGCCTCACTTCTCCTCATCTTCCTTACTCACGGATGCTCTCTCTCCCTCGCATCATTTCCTTCATCTCAGATCGCCTCACGTCTCCTCATCATGCCTCACGCAAGTTTGGCTCTCCTCTCCCGACGGAATTTTGCTGGTCCCTATTCCCTGTACACTGCCGGATCAACAGATAGACTGTCAGGCGGATAGAGAATCCAGATTAGACGGTGCACTTCCCTTCTTACCGGAGGGAAGCTGGCTCGGGTAATGTCTTTGCCCTGACACAAGGGAAACTCAGCTCACTTCATTTCACCCATAAAGGAAACATGTTTCATCGCTTCATACCCAAGAGAAACATGCATCATCAGTTTTCATTTCACCCATCGGGAACATCCCTGCGCCGAACATGACACAAGAGACTTCCCTCATCTCACGAGATCTCGTCATCCAGAGGAAACCTGCCTCATTTCCTCTTCTCATCCAGTGAAAACTTGTTTCACTTCCGTCCTAGACGGAATCATGTCACACTTCAGGTTGTCACCTCACCCAGCACAAACCCTCCCCGCATCATTTCATATTACCCGGCCGACACTAGCCTCATGTCACTCCACTCCTCACGCAGCAAAGTGGCCTGACCTCATAACTCACGATGGAAACTCTCCTCACCTCACGTCATGAGGGAGGCTCGTCTCGCTTCACTCTACCTCATCATCCGACCGAAGTTTGCCTCGACCCAGTTCATTTTCTCAGCCTCACTTCATCACATGGGCTCACTCACCTCTCAGCCTCACTTCATCACATGGGCTCACTTACCGAAACGCGCTCAGTCTCTCTCCGTCGGTGTCCCCATCTCTGAAAATCCCTTATCATAACCGACTTTGCCTCTAGTTCCTCCCCCATCGGCAGTTTCCCCTTCCCCCTTCACCCCTGCTTACCTCTCCCCTCACCCCATAATGACTCTTCTCCCACCTTGGCCAGCAGACTTACCTCACTTATCTCCTCCACAGGTACGTACGTGGCTGTCGTGGAGCAGCGTCGCTCCAACGAGCTTACCGGGCCGGTTCCCAGCATAGCTCTGCGAACCTGGTCCCTGGTTGTAAGTACAGCAAGCAGTTCGGAATCACACCTCCCTCAGTCAGAAGAGCTGAATGGTGAATCCTTTGGTATGAAATTTGAAGCGTAATTTGAAATTTGCATTCTTGGTCATATGAATGTTGAGTCTTGCGTGAAGAATATTGAATCAAGTTTGTCATCATATCTATCTGATAGAATATTAAACTTTAGTCTTGAAACATAGTAACGAAATTATGAATGTTGAATCGTTAGTCCCGAATCACAAGTCCTGAATGGGAAGGTAAGTTATGGAAATATTGAATTATTGACCCCACAAGAGATATGAGTCATGAGGTTCGTATCACTGTCGCCCAATTGGCGACGATCTCTGCGTCACAACCATGTTGTCATGTGACGCAGGGGTTGTAAGTCTCCGATTATAACTTCATAAGGAGTATTGATTCGTTGCTAGGTCGACAGGACGCTTAGCAGACCTGAACAGTCTCTAGACCTTCGTAATTGTAATAAGAAAGATACCTTATCTAGTGTATGGTTACGGTGGGAAGTGAGATTATTTTCGCAACAATTATTACGAGATTTGCTCAGCACAGTCGCTCGCGGTATGACTGCCATCACTGTAGCAGCTTAGCACTGCCATTCACAGTGTACGACCACCATACTCCTGGCAACATTGTGCCATCACCATATTGCGGACAACACTGTGCCTTCTTATTATTGGCAGAACCGTGTCACAGCCACAGCGGTTACTGACAACACTATGTCATTAGTTCAGTAGCTGTTGACAGCACTATGTCGCCACCACATTAAACGCTGACAACATAGTGTCATCAGCCCAGGAGTTGCTGGCAGTACCATGCCATCACCACAGTAGATACTGACATCACTGTGTCATCAGCACAGTAAGTAGCTAGTAGCTGACAACCCATCCACTGGACGGGAATGGTGTCATCCTTATCATACTAATGTCCGTCGTTGGTACCACCAGTGGCGGCGGTGGGACGTCGTCGGGAGATGGCGTGTTCTCATGGCACCCGGCCAGTTGTGACAAGACTGTTGATTCAACAGTCATCACTCCCTGCAGCAGTCATCGTCGCTCACATCCCACAGGGATGACTGTCGCTTGTTTGCCACCACCTTTTCGCACCGCCACTGTCCTCGTTCTGAGCACCAGTAGCACTACTTGCCACTGACAGGCTCGTTGACCGTGGAGATCTAAGGTCACTGACCACGCAGACCTAAGGTTCTAGAGGAGAGAGATTTAATGGTTCTGACCAGGAATATGCGAGGTCATTGACCAAAGAGATGCAAGTATTTTTTCGACCAGGGAAAGCTAAGGTCATTAATCAAGGTGTAAATTTATGGACTAGGGAGATTTAAGGTCATGGACCAAGATGAAAGGTTATTGACCATTTAGGTATCGTCAGCAGTGCCGCCGCCGTCATGTGACACGATGTATCAGCACAAGTAGCGGAAGGAAACAACCCCAGCAGCACTGGCATCAGTGGTAGCACTAGATGCAGTAGGGGCAGGAGGCGGAGGAACTGAATTAGAAACAGAAGCAGCATAGTAGGAGCAGGAGGAGTAAGGGAAGCAGAGAGAACGTAGGAGGAACAGGATTAATAGAAGCAGAGACATCGAAGTAGGGGCTGGTGTAGTGATAGAGGGACATCAGTAGTGGCAGCCGGAGCAGGATCCCCGGCAGGAACAGCAGGAGGAGGGAGGGCGGGTTGGGTGGCCAGTGCTGACCATAACAATAGCTGCCGCCCGACATGCCAGACTTAATTATTTAATCTCCTTGTGTGGGACGGTCCCGGCACGCTTATTGTAATGGCCAGCACGGCCTCTGCTGGCAAGGGGGAGGCTGGCGACGAGATGTACGAGCTGCTGCAGATGAGGAGGAGGGAAAGCAAGAGGACGAGGGGAAGGAGAGAGACGAAGAGAATGTGTAGGGAGTAAGGGAGGGCGAATATTTTAGACGGGAATACAGTTGATGAAGAGATGTTGTAACGTGAAGGGTGATGCTATCAGTACCAGGAAACTGCTTAGATATACACAAGGAGAATTGAACAGTACCATGTGAGGCGGACAGTTCGTAGAGAAGAGTGTATAGGACATGGTTGGTAGTGACCATAGCAGACTAGAATGTACCTCTGTTGAACTGATTGTTTATGTTTTATGAAACCTTAAGTTATTTGTCACTACTTACGAGAATCCTTGAGATTTACCGATGGACCCACGCATCATGAAGGGATTTCAATTCTTCCCTTTACACTGAGAGAGGTCACCCTTCCCTAGCCACGCAGAACACTTGGGAAGAATTTTATAGATTATTTTGTGTCAGTAGTTACTAGATACGTCAAGAAAGAAAGACTGAGTGGAAGACAGTAAGTTGGAAGTCACTGATCTGACTGGATGACGGTGCGACGCGAGAGCGACTGGTACACCCTCATGATTGTACGCTGCAGTGACTTACTGTGAGTGTATTTTGACGACTTCCGGGGAGGTTTGGGGAGGGGGGGGCACTGAGTGTCCTCACCAGCTGTACTGATCCTCCCGTGTTGTGTCTCCCTCCTCCTCCAACCACTAACTTAGCCGTTATTAACAGTATATATCCATGATCTGTACCCACCCTTTGTTTGTTTCTGTGTTGCAGCAAGATTTATCAGTTGAATTCCTGTCGGAATGTTTTGTGACTTTTCATTTTATGATTAGTGTTTATGTGTTGTCTGCCACACTAAAACTCTCATCGCATCCCTGGCTCCCAGACTCTTATCTCAAACTCATCTCATCAGTTTAATTCCTTAGAACCCTTATCTCTCTCCCGCCCTCTCCTCTCATACTCGTATCATCCATTAAACCCCTTAGAGCCCTTATCCCTCTCTAGATCTCTCCTCTCTCACGCATCCCATCCATTTAATTTCATAGACCCAATATTTCTACTTAACAGTTGCTTATCTCTCATTTTCCATACAGTACTTTGACTTTTGCCCTTGATAGTTGGCAGCTTGCGTGTCTCTGCACTAGGTAGGTCAGGCAGCACCCGACAGGCCACCATGTCTCTAAGACATTGTGTGAGTGTTGGTTATTCAGACATTGGTTGACTTGATTTCTGCTTCCTCCCTTCCGCAGCTAAACCGTGGCCTTTATACCTCCTATCGTTCTTGGCTCCTGCAGGCTGTCATCGTTCAGGAGGCAACGGTGTAATCATTGAAGAACGGGAGAAACATTTGTGTACTTTTATCCATCCGGCCTGACCGTGATTGCGGTACCAGCGTCAATGAGCTCGTTTCTTTTATAGAAAATAAGAAAGTCCGGGGCTCATTATCTGACGCTATCTTAACTGTAATTCCTGCCAGTGATGTGTCTACTCTGGCGCTCCCTTACCGTCCTGTAAATGATGTGTGAGACACAAGGGTTTGCTCTGCAACGCTTACTTAGCGTTCTTGAGGGCGTCTCCCTGTCTTGGCGCCCGTTCACCGACGCTACACTTACCGTTCAGAGACAGTAGGTGTTACTCCTGCCAGTAGATGTCCCCCTTTTTCCTCAACGGGTAAACCGTATCAGACGAGAGTGAGCTTAGAACTGGAAGAGTCAAAGTCTTGGTGGAGTAGAGGAAAGATACCCAGGGACGTGATTGCTTCTGCGGAAAGTTCCAGTGCTACTGTCTGGCGCTGCAGCTTAGATCTTGCCAATGACAGGGAAATAGACAAAAGACAAATTTTCTCAGGCTTATGTTGCATCGTTTGAACATTGCTGCGATTGTTTTGGTGCTTAAGTAGCGATATAGCATTGTGCCTTGTGAGCAAGGATACCGGGTAATATAACGCTGAAGTCCCACCCATTACTCGTACCACTGAATAAAATGTTAAGGTTGCGGTATTTTTAACTTTACTGTCAGTGCTATGGCTGGGAATAGGTGTAGCCTGAGGATCATGACAACCCACACTCATTGCAGGGTCTCTGGAATTAAGTGAAATTAATATTTGTGGAAGAAAGAGAGCACCTTATGCCTTCCAGACACTTCGTTACTGCATTGGGCACGTATTACGATAGTTTTACCATTCACAGAAGTGGTGATAACTGCATGAATGCAAGTGAATTGGGGAAGTTGAGATATGTTACGGATTTTTTGAATGGTATCTGGGCCGACGTGTGAAGTGTTGACAGACTGCAACTGGTGGAGTGTGGGAGAGGAGGTCAAGAGAGATGAGAGTCGGGTGAGAGTGTCAGGCGGGAGACTCGCTGAGATAAACCTGATGGGGAGGAGAGTGTCAGGCAGGAGAGTGGCAGAGGTAAACCTTTGGTGTAAAGCAGCAGTGGCAGAGGTAAACCTCTTGGGGGATGATGCCAAGCAGGAATGGCTAAGGTAAACTTCTTGGGTAGAGCGTCTTGGGCGATTGAGGTAAACCATTGGTGTTCGAGTTGGGTTTCGAGAGTGATGAATTAACTTTTCTACATAGAGAGAGAAAGAGAGAGAGAGAGAGAGAGAGAGAGAGAGCTGAGAGTAAAGAGGATAGAGAGAGGAAGTAGGAGGTTACTGTGAATCAAGTCTTCCAAACGAGAGAACGAGGCTTAAATGGTCACACATTATGTTCTGGTTGTTCATCAGCCCGGCATGGGATCCACTGTGGAAGGTGTAGTGGCTCTCTCTACCCCTCGCAACCCTTTGGCAACAACGGCACGACTCTCGTGCAGGATGGTAAGACACTTTAATACGACGATCTAGCTGGCCTTGGGCTTGACGATTAAGGGTGAGGTCAGAGGCCATTGTATTCAAGGGTCGTGGTGTCGTGCTCAAGGATTAATGTGTCTCAGCACTCGATATTGGCGCGAACGAAGTGTGTGTTTTAAGTTCCTCTGTAAACAGCCATTAAAGACTTGTAATGGTGTTAGAACGAACTTAAGGTTCATTCGGTCTTTCTCCGCCCTATGTTGTAGGTAGCTGGAGAAATATAGGAATTAATCCTTGAATCTTTTGATTAAGAATAAAGATCATCATTTTAGTTATACAAGTAAATATACTAGGAAATGTTAACGAATACCAAGACTTAAAAAGTGTTGAATGTTGATGAAAAATTGTCATGTCTGGCTGTGTGTGTTTACAAGGGGAGCATCGTGACCAAGCTGGACCCCGAGGGATGGACCGCCACTTAGCTTCAGTACGGTTCCTAGCGCAGTGGACGATCGTCAGCTGATCACGGGATTTGTTGGAGATCAGGTTGACTTGTCCACCCCAGGCCCGGAGGTTGGTGGTGACAGGGATGGTGTGTTGTTGATGGTGGTGGTGAGGGTGACAGACAGGTGGTGGTGTGGTGTTAGTGATGCTAATGATGGCAGTGTTGGTGGGGGTGACGTGAAGGTGTTGGTGTTAGTGGAGGTACTGATGGCAGGTAGTGATGGCTTTCATGGCGGTGTTGGTGGGGACGACAGTGATGTTGGTAATGGCTTTGGTAGTGATGGTGGATGTTTAGTGACAGCACAATTGCTAAGAATGGTGGTTCCAGGTATTTGTAACGCCATTAGCAGTGTATACAACACGAGCTGCGCTGATCACATGACCACACCATCACTGACAGTAGTGCAATCATAACCACACCACCACTGTAACACAGTACCTGTCACCGTCTCGTCACGCTGTACGTTACATGTAGGGAAGTGGCTGAGGTGTTAGGAGCGGTGCCCACACTGGATGATGGCTTAATCGGCCTCATCACGTCGATAGGTGGTGGGAGGCAGTAGCGACCAGGACCCACCCAGCTTGGGCCCACCCGGTAGTGGGAGGCAGTAGTGACCAGGACTCGACTAGCTCTTCTTTGAGATTGTATTCCTTTTCGTGCTCTGACGATGATTCAGCCTCGCTGAAGATGACTTTTCACCCGCGGCGTAACCACACGCATGCGGAATCCGGAAACATTTCTGTTTCTCGCTCTATGGTGTTTATGGATGGGGTGATAAAGGAGGTGAATACAAGGGTCATGGAGGGAGAAGCAGACAAGAGTCTGTGTGTGTGTGTGTGTGTGTTGGGGGGGGGGGTTGCTAGGACGTGAGTAGGTCGTTGTTTGCTGATGACACTGCGCTGGTGACAGATTCGACCGAGAAACCGCATAATCTGGCGTTTTCAGTCAGGAAGAGTGTGTGAAAGTTGAGAGTAAATGTGAATAATAGGAAGGTTATTAGGTTTAACACTGAAAAAGAGCCGGGTTATTTGGAGTGCAAGTTTGAATGGAGAGAACTTAGAGGAATTGGAGTGTATAGACACCTGATGTGGCAGCTAATGGAACCGTGGAAGCTGAAATGAAGGTGAGGGAGTAAAGGTTTTTGGGCGCATTAAGGAATGTGTGAAAAGAAAGGTCACTGTGTTTAAGGGCTATGATGGGTATTCTGATGTTATAGTAGTCCATTCGGTGCTGTTTGGATTTGAGGCGCAGGCCTCAGACAAAAATATAGAGAATAGGGTTTGTGTGTTAGAAATGAGTATGTTTGTGAATGGTTGATCGAATTAGAAATGTTGGGTAAGATAGATGTGTGGTGATGAGATAAGTATTTATGGGAGAGCTGCTGGGGTTGTGCTGAAATGTTTGGACTTACTGGAGAGGATGAGTGAGGAAAAGATGACCAAAGGGACCTACGTTTCAAAAGTGAACAAGAAAAGGGGGGAAACCAAGGAGGTACAAGGATGGAGTGAAAGAGGCTTTGAAGATCCGGGGCCAGAACTTGCAGGAGGATGCGAGGCGTGCAAGGGATACAGTGAATTTGAGGGATGTGGTATACAGGGAACAACGTACTATCAGTGGGCTGTGCCAGGGCAGTATGATACGGTTGGGGAAAACCACGGAAAGGTCTATGGGACCTGGTTGTGGATGGTGGGCTCTGATTCCGGTTAATTATGTATGACAACTAGAGAGCAGATTTGAGCGAATGAGGCTGTATACTTAGTCTTCTCTTGGCGCTACGTAGCTAACGCGGGAAATAGCGAACTTGTATGAAGAAAATGGGTACATGTTTATCTTATTCATAAATACCCCAGGTTTATTTTCAATGAAAATGTCCTGTTGTTAACAAAGACCTTTCTAAAGGATCTTCCAGCTCAAGGCTGCGCTACTCTCAGCAGCAGGAAAATTTAGACTCCTTTGATGTGAGATCTTTGACGAGATACGGTCCAGTTGACACAGCCTCGCCGAAGGTGTCTTTTTCACTTGAGGTGCTGTTGCGTTTGCGTCTGTGTGGTAGAGTGCAGGGAAATTGAGTAGTACGTGCTCGGTGTCTTCGTTGTGGTAGTTGCATCGTAGACACGAAGGGTACTTGAATAAGTTGAATGATGATGTCTAGAGTGTAGACAGGAAAGTGTGACTCGTGTTTGTCTGGGGAGTGTACCTTCTGATGTGCTTATGTCATGTAGGGTGGAGTTTGAGATTGAGTTGGAAGGGCCGTTGTTTAGTGCTCTCATGGGGTTATTTCAGTGTTTATGTGTCTTGTTAATGTTATATTTGTTGGGAGTGGGGGGGGGGGTTGGATCTGTGACTAGGGGTTGCCGAAGGGTGAGGTAGGGGTTAGCGTTTCATTTGTCTTTTAAGACTGGCTGTTAGTTATGGAGTGGTTCCGGTGAGAGAGAGTTGTTGTATAGAATTGAGTGTTGAGCATGTTGCGGTGGGATTGTATGAGGAGGATTTTTTTTTTCTTTCTTTCGTGTAGGTGTCATGTGTTGTTATATAGCCCGTGATTGTTCTGAGTTTGTGTGGTTTGCAACTTTGTTGCATTTGTTTTCATGAGGGTGGAAGACCGGGCAGGTGTAGCATAGTTTAGAGTGAAGTGGATGAATTGTTTGCAGAGGATGTTAAGGAATTATTCTTGTCCAGATTTTGCACCTGCTAGTGTTATGAGAACATTCAGTGTGTATGTTAGTTTTATGTTAATGTATTTGGTGTGGGGAGTGAATATCATGGGTATAGTATGTGTTGCATTAAATAATTGATGTTTTTTTTTGGGGGGGAGGGCAGAAGGTTGGATTCGTGGCTAGGGTTAAAATAGTGATAGAAGACTTTCGTGGAGATGTAGGAAATGTGTTCTGGGCGAGCCATCGTCCTGTCGACTGGCTGGTCAAGAAATACTTCTTTGGGTAGCCTTAGAAAACTAGGAGCCATAACGAAAGTGTCATAAAGTGGGTTAAAAACGCTCATGTCTCAGAAATAGAGCATTTTTTAACGTATGAATGACTTATGTTGCTGACACCATACCTGAATGATATGTCTCGCTATCAATATTCCTTAATGATCTTTATTGCAATATACTGGTTCTAGTGCCTGTGTGACCGTTATCGTTGGTTATATATGTATATAACCAAATGTGTAATATAGTAGTGCTGCGTATGTTGTTGTTGCCTCTGTGGTCTCAGGGTTTAGGAATATGATTGTTGGGTGATCTGTAAATGAAAGGAAAGGACCCTCATGTTGTGGTGTGCTGGAGGTAATGGGAGGCCGTGAAGGAGGAGACTGAAGAGGGTTTGAGAAGAACTTCTCTTTGGGAAGTTATAGAGTTTGTGTTTTATGGGTGAAGCCTTTGTGAGTGACGACCGGTTGTGAAATAGGCCAACCATTTTTTGTCATTGGTATGGAGGGTAATGTCAATTATCTGTTTTGTAGGGCTTTTTTGGGGAACAGTTACGAATGCTCTATTGATATCTCTTGCCACTATCACTAGGCGGGAGGGGGCTGGGGTTGGATGAAACCGTCCAGTATATAGGAACTGAGTGTGTTGTGTGGTGGTAGTGATTAGGTCTGAACCCGTGTTTTTAAAGTGAGAAGTGAAGTTCGGGGAGCGATGAAGAATGTGTGGAAAGAGAGAACTTTATCTCGTAGAGCAAAAATGGGTATGTTTGAAGGAATAGTAGTTCCAACAATATTATATGGTTGCGAGGCATGGGCTATAGATAG
>JAYMFT010384397.1:0-20259 GCA_038088735.1 Panulirus argus
AGCCTTAGAGGAAAAATCCTCACTTGGCCCCCTTCTCTATTCCTTCTTTTGGAAAAGTGAAAACAGGAGGGGAGGATGTATTTGTTGTATCCTTTGTGTAGTGTTTGTATCAGAAATGACCACTTGATAATCCAGTGTTGCACTGATCACTTTGAGTAGTACTTCATGTAAGTATGTATGAGGCTCTACTGGGCTCTTGACAATAAAACAACTGTAAGACACTTTCTTGGTCTGAGCTGCAGGCACTTGGAGTGGCATCTAGCAAGTTTCATATCTTACCGTGATGTGTTTGATACTTATGCTATGGCAGCACAATAATATCGCTGATATGCATGTTACTTCCAGTTTTATTTTGATAATGCCCCTTTGTCAAAGCACTTATGTAACTTAGATATATGCAGTGTGACATGATGGATAATCTTTTGATTTATATTTTTTAATGCCTAATTATGAACTGAAAATTCTTCACACATGCTCTCTTGGATTGATTTTAGATTTCAGCTCTACTCATAAATTGTACCTTAGTTCATACAGACCTGTAATGGGAGCATGACTTGGCCATAGCACTACTTTAAGAACTGAGAAGTAGAATAGTGAATCTTTAGTGATGTGCTACCTTTCTTTATAATAGGATTTTTGTAGGATTTTTTATGATATAATGAAAACTTTTTATTACTCCCAGGGATACAGGAAGCTACCAGATGAATAGAATTTTACTCTTCTGAGTCCTAATGCAATCCAGTAGATGCATGGCTATGTTATGTCTGTTTCAGTAATGTTATTTATTGCAAGTAGAATAGTATTTGTCCCAAGACATCTTTATCAACCTTATATTTTCAGGTTTGATAATTTTGTAACTTTTTTTAAGTGGTGCTTATGAAGATACATTTTTCTCTTGCATGTAAGAGTCAACAGAGGCTGCTTAGGACAACCTTGCTTTGCTTCGTTAATGGACCAGGAAATGGAGAACCCCACACATGATAATTATACTTCTGTTACGAAATCTTTTGCTCGAGTGTTGGAAGGATGTAGCACTACAAAAATTCTTGCATAAATGCAGTGCTAAAATCTCATGTACCACAGGTACCCTAATCCCCTGTGACTTTATCACTGTGTAAATTTTTCTGCCCGTAATTATATAACTCAAAGTCTTTGTATGTCTTTTTGATGTACTGTTTATTCATGAAATATAAATACTTTATGAAACTAACTTATCCAAGATTGCAAAGCATATTCACTACACAGTTTCATGTAAAAAGTTATATTACAAGTATAGTCCATAGTATTGTGAAATTGTTCACTGTTACTTTAACACTGGATTATTAATAGGGCTTTTGTTAGAATTAGAGTGGCAGGAATTTTTGCCAACATCTGTTAGTATTCACCAATGGAGTGTTTTACATGGTTCTTATTTTTTGTTATAGATAAGACTTGACCTGAAGTTTTCGAAGGGTATACCAGATTGGAGTTTATTGCCATGCTTATTTCTTCTCATCTTTGCCTTTTTATAAATTCACAGCACCATTGTACACAGGATTTTCCCTGAGCATTTCATTTACTGCCCATCAGTACATTTTCAGGTCAAGATCAATAGTGATGTGATTGTTTTGTTCAAGAATTCTCTGTGTTTGAATATGAGGAATGCTAAGTGAACACCACGTGCTCTCACAAAGAAATGAGAATACTTTATTGTGAAAAGAAAGAGGGCTTTCATAGCAAATATAGACAAGAGAAAAGGTAGAAGTATAAAAGCGTGAAAAGAGAAAGGAATAAATAAATACAATAAGGGATAGTTGTAGAAAATATGTGTAAGGGTAAATATGAATAGGAAGACATGAGAGAGACAAAAAATACAAACTTTGTGAAATGGAATGATGGCAGTGAGCTATTTGGGTGACAAAATCTGTCCCAGAGAAGTGAATGTCCTTGTCCTCTGATGGCCCTTGGATTGGGGTTGGAGACCAAAAAAGAGAGCATGACCATATTCACTCCATGGTAATGGAGATGATGGGAAATGACGATACTGTACATAGATAAGAAAAACAGCAATATTTGACTAAATGCATTGTGTGTTACCTATTAGAGAAAAATAAATAGTACTGGAAGAAAGGCTAGTCCCCTAACATTTCCCATCAAAGGAATTCCCAGTTAGGCATGGTCATCATTTGGCAAGCCCTTATATGGATATTATTTGTTTATTTTGGAATCAGGGTCAAAGCATTTAGGGGGATGGGAATTAAGAAACATGCATCAGATACAAGGAAATGGGATGATGTTGGATTAATCTGTGAGTTATAGCTTTGGATGATACACTCAAGTGTTAGTACATTACACATGACAGCTAGAGATTGGATATATGCAAATGAAGTCATTCATTATGTGTTTCAAATGCTATCTCACAGAGGTGGGAAGACAGTCAGGTATAAGAAAAATGAAGAACACATCTCCCTGTCCATATCCAGTCTGACACCGTGAACTCTTAATAAAAGACTATTGCATACACTTTGAAGGATCTAAATAGCCATGAATTTTTATGAGCAAGGTAACATATGAATTTCTTAAGACATTGTGGAGGTTCTAAATCCCACTGCATTCCTGTACCATTTACCCAATGTAACACATTTTCCTAATAAACCAGCATGTTGGTTTTATAAATTGCTTTTTGCTTAGACTGATACTTTATTATCCTTCCCTTTTATTTTCTGAAACTAGCATTTCAAATGTTATAGAGAGGATTTTGATTTTTATCTTTGAACCAAATTTGGGATTGTCATTTGAAGCTGAATGTGTTAACTGTTCCCCCTGCCATTACTACCAGCTTTTCTTGCATGTGTTAGGGTTATATGGACTTCTTTATTTTTATGCTACATTTTACGTGGAATGCTTTTTTTATTGTTTTAACTAAAAAGTGTTATTGATAAACTTATCTTTACTCTAAGGTGGTTTGTATGTGTACCTAATTCTTTGCTTTTTTTTTTCATCTGGTTTTAGTTCTTGTTTGTTCATTGAGTTTCCTTGGTAAGATAATTTTATTGAATTCATTTTAATTAGAGCATTCTCATTGATACCTAACTACTGACTCAGATTCCTTCTTGCAAAACTAAAACCTCCTGCCCAGAAGAAACACATCAGTGAGGAGACCTTGAGTTCAGGTAGGACAGTGGTATATGTTTGCTTTCAGTGCATGTGGAGTCAGTAACGTTTTGGAAAGGTTGTAAATTTTGTTGTGAATTACTTCTGTTTTATTTCCTTGATTTACTCAGAATTGGATTTTTTCTGGATGATTTTTCAGTAAGATTTTTATTAGTTTTTTTTATATAATTTCATATTCATTCTTAATATTTTCAAAGTTTTATTGATTAACTGATTTAGAATGATTTATGGTTCAATAATGATTATTATAAAAGAACGAGAGGGTATAACTTACAGTAGTAATATCCCAAATTTCTTATGTCAAAGTAGTTTTTTTATGTGAATTACATGAAGGGCTTTCATTATAATGAAACAAGAACCTCCAGTGAGGGTAGTTTATAGACACAAGTATGTCTGTTATTAGAAACAAGAAAAAGTGTACTGATTCACTTTTATGTAAATAACTTTCAGATTTACAGTAATCTTAAGTAGCATTACCATATGGCCTTTGCTGATGTAAATGTAGGAAGTAGAAGAAAAACTGGATATGTCAATACTTTGTTTCAAAGAAGATAATGTTACCATGCTACTCACACACAGCACTATGTATACAAGTTGCCAGTATTGTTCAAATGAAATTGTGTTGGAATGGAAAAGTCACTAGACATAGTAATTACTTTTACCACAGTGTTGACAAACAAATGTGAATTTTACTGGTATTGTCAGTACCTGTACTGATGGTAAGCAGTTCCTTTTAATGATATTTAATGTATATTCCTCATCTGTATATTCAAAGTACCTATTTTATTAGACAGCCAAGTAGCTAATGGATAACCTCCTCCATACACAATAGTTGCACTTTATCCATCTAACTATCTATCTATCTGTCTTTGTCTCCAACACCTGTTCCCTCAGGAACTCCCATCAAGGGGTGGCCACAGCAAAAGAGTCTCCACTTGTCCCTGTCTTTACGTGCCTCCCATGCTTACACCATTCTACACATGCTTCCACCATTTCTCTCCCTCCAGTATTTCTCCATTCTATTTGCCCATGTCACAGGTGGTGTTCCTCTTCCTCTAGTTCGTCACACTTCTCCATCCCAACAGTTCTTCTCCTAATTCTTTACTCAGTTCTTGTACTCTAACGTAAATGTATCCTCAGTTTTATTTGCCACCTTGCCACCTACATGATTCAAATACATTGTCATTCTTCTCAGATTCACTTTCTTTGCATACCATTTCAGCAGTAATTCTTGCACTTAATTAACCATTGCCATAATGCAGTATCTCAGATCCCTCTGAATTTCTCACTGTGTCTGCTATCATTATCTCAGATCTCCTTATTTGATAAATCTCTCAAGTACATGTTTTTTATTAGTAATTATCCAGCACTGCTTGTAAATATGTAACAAAGAAAAAGGTCAGAGCTTAAATCTAACAAATCTGTGTGTTAGTTTACTTACCAAATGTTAATAATGCTCAGAAATTGTACCCAGTAATCAGCTTAGTAGATTTAATAATGCTCAGAAATTGTACCCAGTAATCAGCTTAGTAGATTTAGATTTAGCCTTGCAGTAGGACAAGGTTTGCAGAACAATAATGCCCATGTCTCTACTTGACCTGATGTTGCTTTGTAAATGACCGGGGAGGTATATTATCAGTAATACCCACCTGGGTATCACGAAGGTTAATGACATCTTTTTAGTGAGCCAGCACTTGAGTGTTTGTCAAAAAGTTGCACTCCTCTTTTTTTTCTGCCTCACTAACATGTGGACTAATGGCATTCTGTCCACAAACATATAATCTCTCCTTTTCATATGTAACACTTGACAACACATAACTCACGCAGCTCATTCTTCGTAACTAGATTTTCCTGCGGTGAGCACTATGCGCTAGCCCTGCCTTTTGACAAAATGGTAAGAGCAGTTGATAGGAACATTTAGACAGGATTATTAGGTAGAAGCAGTAGGTAGGAGCATTAGATAGAAGTAGTCATTAGGAACATTACATAGGAGCCTCTGTAAACACTGCACTAGACTTGCCCTCTGCTAGTGGCCTGTTGAGGGTGAGGCACTAAAGACTAAGAAGTGGCACTGGATTTCTTTATAGTTATGGAGACTCCGTTGCCGTGGCCATCCCTTTGAGGTAGTTCCAATTGGAATAGGCATCAGAAATATAAATAGATAGAAAGATTTGTTAGGAAAAGCTTAACCATTCTTGCTGAAAAGGTCAAGAGTCATGGTTAATGCAGACAGCATACAGAAATTTAAGTAGATGTGTGACTGAGAATGTTCAAGAGCTGGGGTCCCACGAGTGTAAAACTCTTTCTCCATTCAGTAGAGATTGGTAATTACACACTTCCAATTGAAGTAAGATAGTGGGAGAGGTAGCAGCTAGATAGTCTTCAATATAGGAAACATTGATAGAAAGACTACAGATAATGGTGAAATAAATAGAAAATGAGTCAGAGTTATCAGAGGGGCCACGTTCTTGGGAGGAACTAGTACTGCTACTGCCTGAAGCCTTCCTTTCATTAGCAGCAGAGACAGGCCTCAAACACTGCTCTCACTGGTGTGTCTTCTAGCCCTTGCACTAATGCATTAATGTTTTCCATTGTTGCAGTTTTTCATGCTCCCATATTGAGTGACATAATCCCATTTAATGAGAAACATGTATAAGAACAGATATCTGACATTGCATGATGTCATTTGTTTAGCTTGCTTGTAGTATTGTAAGAACGTAATCATTTTAATAAGTTTTTTCAAACTCAAGAACCTGTGCTTTTTCTGGTGATTGCAGAATGTTTAAACTTTAGCTTTTACACATAAGATAAAGATATATTGAATCCTCTTGTTATTTTTAGGTGATTATCAATACGTTTGATACTGCATTTTACATATAATGACGAAAACATAGGGCTTGAATGTTTAGATATTTTTTCATATTTTGTTGACATTTTTATTTTGCAGTGTGAAAATAGATTTTGTATTTTTTCAGAAGCAAACATGGTTCGTGTGCGCAGATCAGCATCTGACAATGAATGTCCTATTTGTATGGATCTTGCAAAGTTTGCTGTGGAAACTAATTGTGGCCATATGTATTGTGGTAAGTGAGATTATTGATTATACAAAATTCACTTTATATTCATCGGTGTCTTAATTAGGCACAGAAAATTTGTAGATCCATATGATGTTCAAACATTTGCAACACTTTTCACACAACATAATGTTGAAGACAAAGTCTGTGCCAGGTTTGCAAACACTGCCAGCTGTCAATTGATTGGTTATGGAGCATGATTGGGCAGTGATACTTTTCATTCAGGTGTTGCTTGTTGAATTACAATTTTGTACAAATAAATACACATAAACTGTTTATACACTTGTAATGATATGAACCATAAGTATTAAACAGTACTTGTGGATTGGAAGGGATGAGGTGCCAATGTTTGGATTGGTACACAGTATACATTTGCTAAGGCTGGGACACACTCACTGTTTTCAGTTCAGGTCTTGTATCTCATCTGTGGCTCATGTTTTTTGTATTCCTTTATAGAATACATTGGAGATATTTTTATTGGGTAATTGTTCCATAACATTTGTTGGTGGAGCTCAAAAACATGCTGTGTAAATATTTTGCATATGCCTCTGATATATATAAGGTGAGCAACAGTGTTGGTCTTACAGCTAAACTCCATATGTTTATAAAAGAGGCTGTATTGTAGTCTAAGCTTTTCCCTGCAGGCAACTGTTCTCATCAGTGTTAAAACTAGGAAGACCCCAAGAGTGATTTCTCTAGTGAGGTGTGAATGTACACACCCGATTTTCATAATTGTAGTGGAGATTTAGTATAGTTATTATTGCTGTTGTACATCTGTGGAAAGGTTTAGGGGGCCTGGTTGTGGATAGGGAGCAGTGGTTTCAGTGCATTACACATGACAGCTAGAGAATGGATGTGTGCAGATGTGGCCTTTCTTCATCTGTTCTTGCACTACCTCACTGACACTGAATATGGCAATCAAGTTTGAAAGAAAGAAAAAGTCTTTTAATATCTAAAGTGCAAATAATTTATCAATGATTGTACCAGAGTGTATCTTGTTACATCCCTTGTTTACCACTTGGACATCTACCATAAATTGATGAAAAAAAGCAATGATTTTGGATGAATTTTAATGTGTTAAGTTTCAAGTTATTATGTAAAGACCATGCACATCATCAATCATTAAAACCACATGCATGAAAAAGTCAGTATGATATGAATCTGTAGTTTTTCAAGACAGCAAATCAAGAATGCAAAAAAAAAAAAAAGAAACTATGTGGTGTCTACTTGGTGTGTGCATTTTCTTGAAGGATAAAGATATTATTTTGGTAGACTATTCCATAATCCTTTTAGAGTTTTCAGGTCATAGCAACAGACAAGTTTAGCCATGCTTCATTATAGTTTTAGAGAGAAAGATTTGGTTGAGTTATGGCTTCAGAGCTGTGGAGGGTGTGCTGAAATAGTCTGAATGGATGGAGAGGATGAGTGAGAAAAGGAGATCAGAAGTGATAGGAAAAAGGACAATCCAAGGAGGAGGCGGAAGGATGGAGTGAAAGTGGTTCGAAGGCTCAGGGACTGAATATGTAGGAGGGTGTGAGGCATGTAAGGGTCAGAGCAAATTTGGGCAATGTGGCTTACAAGGGACAGTGTGTTGTCATTTGGCTGAACCAGGGCTCACGAAGTGATTGGGGAAAACCTGAAAGATTTTTGGGGCTTGGTTGTGGATAGGAGGCTCTGGTTTTGGTCCACTGTACATGACAGCTAGAGAGTGGTTGTGAGAGCATTAGACCATCTCTTTGTTCCTGGTGCTACCTTGCTAATGTGGGAAATAGCCAACTTGTTTAAAAAAGGAAATTGATTATATGCAAATGCACTTTATCTCCACTTCCTGGCTAATTATATATGACTTTTATTCTTCCAGCAAGTTGCATCATCCAGAATTGGAAAACAAATTTCACCATGTCACCCATGCCATGTCCCTTTTGTCGTCAAGAGGTAGGTTTAGCTATTGTATTTGGACTATGAGTGTGAATATTTTTCTTAACCCTTAAGATAGCATGTCAGAAATCCTTAACCCTTAAGATAGCATGTCAGAAATCCTTTTAATTTTTCACCTAGTCTGTTAATGATGGTAAATATTGGTCACCCTGAGAGTATTGTTAACTGGATTTCAGATTTAAGGATTAGTAAGTAGGGCATAAAAAAAGGTTAGAAATAGGGTAGAATGGAGTTATATTTATGAGAGGCAAGAAGAGAAAAAGATTACTCCAGAATATATTGGGAAAAAGTGGGAATAAGTTAAGGTGGATTTTTATTTATGAAAGGCAAACAGTGAAAAAATACTTCTTAATGTACTGGGAATGTTAGAAATTGGACATCACACTGTGATATTTTACTCTTATTAAAGAAGCATCCATCTCAGGAGACTGAGTACCTCATAATGTATACGATTAGAGTACAGTAGTTCTCTATAAAGGTCCAAAAGGCCACTTGTACTTTTTGGCTCAAATTCTTAATAGATAAATCAAATCCATATAGCTAAAGAGTACTTGCAGATTTATTGTCACATCTGCACTGCTGAAATGGTTTATCATCATTTGATGTTATCATTGTTTATAAATGAGTATGGAATGCTGTGCATTTTTAAGTGTGGTCATGTGGGAATTAACCTCAGGTTCAGCGTTCCCCATCTGACTAAGAAACACAATGTATGAATGACGTATACTACCTTGAGTGGTTAGGTTGTGAGTTTTTCAGCTTTCTGATATATTTCATGCAGTTAATTTCTAGCCATTAGTTTGGGTATCATCAAATTGAAAATGCTCCTGCTAACTTGCAGTGAGATTTCATGAATATAAGGAATGTTCCCCACTTGATATAATCAGAGTTAAAGTGAAGAACAAGAAAAATTATAAAAACGTTGGTGAGGAAAAAATTATAAACAATTTTTTCATTTTACTTTAAGGGAAATAATATTCAGAAATAAATATATTTCCATCATTTCAGGTAACACTACTACTGCCATGCTTTTCAGAAGGTGAAACTAACACGGCAGAAATTACAGAAATAGAGGAAAGGGAGCGTGTAATGGCTGACATAAAGCAATACAATCGCATGTACTCTGAACATCCTACGTCTGTAAGTAAAAATTTGACTAGGACACACATTTTTTTATGACTGTCAGAACTCAGTGTAAGATTCAAGCTCACTGTGTGGGCTTTTTTTATTTGAAGTATTGTGTAGTGGATATTAGTTTTCTTTTTCCAACATTATTACATTTGTTGATCCTTAAAAAATTTGTAACAGCACTACAGATTCTGCTTTTCAATATCCATATTTAACACTGTCGTCAAGATGTTTTCATAATGTCTCTTCATATCTCATTTTCAACTTCCTCAATGATACAGAAAGTAAATATAAGAAAAAAATAACTAACAATATTTTATTTTTAACAGTTTTACAGCCAACTGCAAGACCTACCCACCATTTTACGTCACATATGGGCAGAATTATTCACCTGGCGTGGCATTGAAATGTTATCAAGATTCAGGTTCCTAATCTGTGTCGTCACTGCCTTTCTTTATGCTATAACACCCATTGACCTCATCCCAGAAGCCTTTCTAGGTCTTATTGGACTTATAGATGATGTTGTGGTAATTGTTTTCTTGCTGATACAGGTCAGTGTAGTGTACCGCACAGTGGTGGCAAATAGGGACTGGTAGGACGAGCATTTTTTATGAATATGCAGTTTAAAAATCAAAACTATTCAAAATGGAAAGAACATTGCTTTAAAACAATTGACAGATGTGGATTTGTTGAGTTGGAAATGAACATTAAAAGTTATGTATGTTATAATCAGAACCAGGAAACACAGTAGAAGCTGTTCTTTTCATGAGCTTAAAAATCTGGAGGTATCATTAGTGAAGGTGATGATAAAGTACTTAGGTTCTTATACTAAAGATATCATTTCAGTGAATTTACTTGTGATATGGTAATTATCTGAAAAAAGATTTCATTTATAATAAGAACACTATGAGCATCTGAGAATGCTTGCTCAGTTGGGGGATTTGTTTTACCCAGAAAAGGAAATATGATGTATATTTAAGGATTTGCTCAGTTAGTAGATTAAGACAGTCCTTTACCAAAAAAAAAGAAATAATTTGTATCCTGAATGATTCACCTCCTTCAATCATTATACATATGAAGCCAGCTCATACTTATTCACAAGAATTCAGCATCCATAAAGCAATCTTCCTTGCTCTGTGATGCTACGACTCATTGAGGTAATTTCCATGGCTAACCACCACCATCAATCACATACACACACAGAGCAGACCTATTAATCATTGCAATTGTCTACAAGCATTTCTTCACTATTACTTCTGGTCTTCATAGGTATCAGATCACTATCCTTTTCTTTTATATATGTTTGAATGCCATAATTTGTAATTACTGACTTGTATGTTTGAAACTAGTGGACAGACACCACAAGCATCAGCTACCAAATGACAGCAGCCCTAGACTTTTGTTTTGATTGGTCATTATAACACAGTCTTTTGTGTTTTTATTTAGCTTTAATTCGATACTATTGTATTAGTTTACAGTGTACATTTGACTTAAGATTTATACATATTAAAAGTTTTATCATAGGTATTGTGTATGGAACTGGTATTTGATGCTCAAACATGAATATATTTTAAATGCTTTGCTTTTATAGGTGACAATTTCAAACTTTATTGAAAGAAGTTGGGACACCGATTAACTGGTTCAGTTTACCTTTTACTGCGACAGTCCACCACTTATGACTTTTCATGATTCTTTACAGTATTTTTAGAATGACTACATGAGTTATATGTCAAGACCAGATTGTAATCCTAAGTTAAAGACAAATCTAGATTTCCCCAACTAGTTTACCGATGATTACGTCAAGGGAACCAAATTGGATGCTCTTTACCCAGAGTAAGTCTGTGTGATATCTCATGGACTTTTTTATGCCAATGGTACAGTCATTCATATGCCCCACTCATGGCCATCTCAGATTTACTAAATCTACATATAACCCTGCCTATACCAGGTACCAGTTATCAACCATGCCTAAGGAGAGGATTAACAGCTTGTTGGCTGTGGCTTGACTTTCCTCTCCAAAATTTGAATCTTGCCCGGCCCATGCATGATATGTAGTTAGCAACACTAATCACTACACTACGGAATGGGGCCTTGATTTCTGAAGAACATCAAATCCTTGTTGTTGATTTTCTGATTTACTTTTGCTGAAAATAAGAGAACCTTATACCCATTATTATCACTACAACATGTAATGATAGACCCTAAGGCTAAAATCCTATGCCATGATACAAAAGAGGAACTGAGTTGTAGGATGTCCATCTAGAGGGAGTTCTTGTAGCTTCTTATGATAGTGTTTCTTTACAAAACCTCAGTAGAAACTTTTGTCTTCATTATGCAGAACACTAGTATTGGTTCGTGTTTTGATCATTGTCATTGGTAGAAGGAAAATATGGCCTTCGGATGGTCCAAATCTGAGGCCGTGTTATCAGTAAGGGTAAATCCCTTTTTCTTCATTACCTCCTCTTTCATGTGGGTTTACTTTCATAACTGTCTTTAGATAAGGAATGTGGATTTTGAAGTTTGAAAAAACATTTTTCTATCATAGACAATGCCCCATAAGGATCCTTTTATTTTCCCTACCCTTCTTTTCCTCCTTCCTTTTTCAAATGACTGTTTCTTGACTCCTGACAGTAACTAACCCAAGTTACAGACTCTGGTGGTCAGTGAATGATGGTGACAGCTGCCAATTAGCTATAACTCACTTTATTGTGCTGTTACAGATGAGGTCAGGTTGCTGTATGGATGATGAGTCCTCGTAAGTGAGCATCAACCAGCCTCTCAGTGGTCAAAGGAGGATGTTTTCATTGATACATCTTATTTAGGAGGGTAAAATGATATCTTAACCCCAACCAAGCAAATTTCTCAGATGCTCACAGACCTCTTCCTATGGCAGATAAATGTATTTTGTCTACTAAAACCTACGTTTCTAAGAGGATATCCAGATTTTTATGGCTTCACCACAGTCTAAAACTCCTGAGGTTCATACTTTAACTTTGATTTAAATGAGCTAAGGTGTTGTATTAACAGATACTAGGGTAATCAGAACCAAAATCATAATTTTGTTGATGATTGATAATTTTATGTTTGCCCTTCCTAGAAATTTTCTTTTAAATTTATTTTTTCCTAAGGTTTTGAGCATGATTTCCATCATTTTTGTTTTTATGATGGTGTTTCTGACACATTTAAAGCTTCACAATTTAGTCCTGTTGCTAATTGTGCTTCTCTTCAAGTGTAGTTTGCATAGATTTTGACATGGTTATTTTATTCTGTAGTGCTAATATTTCATTCTTGTGGTGCTTGATGACTGTAATTTATTTTTAGTTGTTTTATATATCTCGGATCACATACAGGAGCCATGTGAATAATCTGCTTTGCTGGCCATATGTATGTTAGAATCTCTGTATACTAAGGAAGTATTTCAATTCTGCCTTAAGGGTAGATTATGTGCCTTTCGTAAGATAAAGAGACCTGTTGCTTGCCTCCTTGACTTCAGATCCCAAAGCTTTGATGACAATTGCATCAAAATTTGTCTTTGAACTTGCAGTTTTTTGTTTTTTCAACTGCTGACAACCTGGTCTTAATGATTTTGTTCATTCTTAAACAATCTCACCTCACTTGGCAAGCTTGAGCTGTCCTCTCATGCCATTGCTAAGGCTGTTTTAGCAGGAAACTTCAGTGTACACGTTGTTCGTGGGATCAGTGTTCCTTCTCATTGTTTGATAACTCCATGTTTGCAGAATATGTAACTGGTCATTACTGATGATATGTATAAAAATACATCCTTATTTTACTGGGAGTGTCTCCTTTAAATCCATGGTTTGATCACTTCTGTTCAGCACACACCCAAACTAGAGTCTTGGCAATTGTTGCCTTTCTGATTTTCTCTTGGTCAATTTATTCATTACATCAAAGACACAGTAACTGAAGGAATGTGTTGATTGATTTCTCAGGTCTTTTAACCAAAAATATCTCTTGAAACTTAAAGATCCACCTTTCCAAATCTCTCCTGCTTATGAAACAATTATATTTTTTCATCTCATCTTACAGGAGATGATGGTAGCACTTCTGCTCCTGGTTTTAATTTAGATTATTTATAATTATCTGTAATGACAACAACAAAGGTTCTGCTTTTGAAGATCTCACCTTTCATTCATCCTTTTTCTTTTTGTATTATGAGGTCTATAAAGCACTCTTCTCTTTAGAAACAATTACAGGCATAAGGACCAGACATTATCTCTCCTTATGTCACAAAAGAGTTTGTTTCTAAGATTGTGCATGTGTTCATCTATATCACCTCATCCTCATGATCAGCACTTTTTTCCTCTTGAAAACATAAACCAATTCTGTCTGTCCTCTTTTTTAAAACATTTAACCATTATCCTATAATTTTGAAAGTCTGTCTTTCTCCTTTTCTCAAACATCTTATTCTCCCAGAATTCTCACTTAAAACCAGTATGGAATCTTCAGAGTAAAATCATATTTATTCTTTCCTCACCAACTCATATCTTGTACTCTTTTCTTAAGAACTTTTGTGAGGTTTTTGATGGGTTCTGGCACAAATCACAGAATAATAAACTTCCATCCTTCACCATTTCTTCTAACCTCTTAACACTAAATTCAGTTTTCTTGCCAACTGGTACATTACTGTAAGTGTAGACAAGTCAACCTCTCCTTTTTATGCCATCAGCAGGTGTTATCTTCAAGTTTCTCTGTTATGTCTACTAACCTTTTTCTTATGAGTGATATTTCAGCTAATTAATCATTTTCCCTCATGCTTTAATATCAACCTTCCTCTGTTCAGTGTTTTGTTTTGTGCCATACTATAAGTATTTCCTGTACTTTGGATATGGACAGCATAGCTTATCTCGGTAGGGTATTTGTAATGAATTTCATTGCTTCCAAAGCCCAATATTTTTTTATTTTTCTCTCGGAAATCCTCTTGATTTCTTTGGTTTCTATTGTTCATACCCTTCAACTCTTCTTATTATAATTGACATTAATTTAACCTTTGTTTGCAAAAGCAAAGTCCATATCACTGAAATAGACTAAGACTGTATATATTTAGAAAAAAGAAAGATTCTGTTTCTGTCACAAATATATTTATCCTCATATGATGGTTACAGTTACAGACTTTCTATAAAGGGCTCATCCATTTTTATAAAGTACTGCTGACAAAATTTTGTGGTTCTACCTCCTACTTTTTTCCAACAGACTTCAGTCGAAAACATTTCCCTGATGTGTTTTTCCACTCACTTTCTTATCTTGAATCCCTTTCTCTTTGCCAGAGTGGTTCCTACCTTTTCCTCTTCTTTTGTTATTAATTTAGCATTCACTCGAACATTGATTGATTGCATGACCCCCTCTAGTAAGTCATCCAGCACCTAACAGGCACCTAAGGAACACCATTGTTGATAGGGAAAGAGGATAAGGTTGATCCATCCACAATTACAGAGTTAGATTAGCTAAAGAAGCTAAATATAAGAGAGAAGTGAGAGAGGAAAGCCTAAAGAGAGGAATTTGGAAATCATACACAGATGCCATGTCCTTAAAAAGCTCTCAAGATATCATGGACTACAACACTGGCTTCCCCAGACTCTCAAAGAGCATGACCACACATTCTAAAGGTGAAATGAGCAAAGAAGTGATTTACAAACTGGTGGCAGTAAAAGTCAAAGGTATAGGATGATAGAATGGTCACCATTATTTGAGATAATGGTTTACTTTTTAGAATGAAATGAAATAAGCAAGGTCAGAAAAAATTCCTTGAAAGCACCAGGGATGCCAAGTATTGTCCACACACCTTTCTTTTGTCAGAGAAAGAAGTGCTTTTTTGACTGCATGAAGAGAGATTACAGGAAACAACAACAGGTGTTTGAGATGCCTTTAGCAAAATGCTAGAAATGCTTACAAGTGGAAGAGGATTGGTGTCACACTTTCAAGACTTGGTGAAGAAGATGGATATTGCACTTGCTTTGAATAAGAATGCTTCACCTCACAAGTAATGTATTTGCAACATTTATGTGTGATGTTAAAACTGTTGCAAGGTAAAGGACAAAAGTTTTTCCTGGTATGATAAAACTAATGCAAGTTAAATGACAGAAGTTTTTTCCTGGCTTGATAAGGCAGGTAGGTCCCTTGCCAAGTGACTTCTCATCAGAAGTGGATGAACCATCTTTACCCAAGACAAGGTAGTAATGTTCCCCAAGTAAAATGGAAAAAGAATGTTCATAGGTTACTCCAGCCAGTGCTATTGAAGTGCCAATATTTGTGTTTAGGGGGGGTAGCCAAAGGTGGGTGAGTAGAAATCTTTACAAGCGTTTGCTCAGACTACTCAAATAGGGGCACAGTCATGATTATAGCACAGAAGATTATAATTGGAAAGCAAATCCAGTGTAATAGTGTGTGTTTGTGATAGTCTGGAATATGATTGATTATAATTTAAATAATATGAATAAACTTGCTCCCAGTCATTAAGAATGGATGAAAAAAATGGCTTTTCCACACACACACAGTAAACAAACATGAGGAATGGAACCAATTGAATGAGGACATGGTTATTGCTGACAGCATACAGATATCTAAAAATTGTATGATAGTAGAGAAAGGTCAAGGGATGGGGCATAATGTGTAAAACTTCCCTCCTATGCAGAAAAAATAAGTAATAATACACACCACCACAACAATTAGTGTGAGAGGATTTCCTTACAGTGCAAGCTGAAACATTTTAAGAGTAGGAGCTCAGTTTCAGAATGAGAAGAGAGCAAGACCTCACTGGCAAAAATTAAGACGTAAGTAAAGTTCCTGTGGTTAGGTGAAACAGAAACAAAGTATTGGTAGTTAGGAGACAAATCTTGCCACATATAATTTGAGCTTGGAGATCAAAGGTCCTTGATACATACATCACCTAACTTTTACTACACTCATCTGTGAGTTTCTGATCTCTTCCACTATCACAAACAGCCTCAGAAGGAGTGAATAGTCTATTGCTGTTTGAATTGCTTTGTATAATAATCATGTACAGTATTTGTAAGTGTGATTTTTTATTCCAATATTATACATGACATATATTTTTCATGGAAAAGTATGTGCTTGCAAAAAAACATCAATAATCCATTCACTTGTGTCTTTTTACAGTGAACTGGTTGCATTACCAGTTGTGTCTTGTACAATCTTTTTAAGAAAGAAAAACCAGATTTTTACTTTTCTAGTATTTTACAACTATGTCTGGTGCAATTTTGTTGAAAAATGCAAATAACATGCTTAGGAAACAAACAACATCAATAACCCATTTACTTTTATACAATACAGCTGTTGCATTAAAAATCTCTTTCTTTTTCATTTTCCCCACTTTAGCAAGGTAGTGCCAAGAACTAATGGCCTCGCTTGCTTACATCCACTCTATTTTCTTTTATGTTGAAGGCTTCAGTCACGGACAAAAGTCCACATCAAGGCTGGGCCCAATTGAAATATAGAGAGAATAAAGAAAAAGAAAATGAAAAGTATTTACAAATTTTTGAGAAAGTGAAAGACCTGTCTTTTGAAATGTGTCAGGTTATAATTACTGGGAAAGACATGAGAAGGTAGAGAGTTCCAAAGCTTCGACGTGTAGGGAAAGAAGCAGATATCAAAACAGCCCACCCCTGAGTTGCTGATGGCCACACAATAATCATGAGACGCAGCGGCTTGGTGAGTATTCCGTGGTCTAACTAGTGGTGGGGGCATGCAAGTAGCCAGCTCTCAGGAACAAAAGCCAAAGTAATACCTATGGCACATTCAGAGAAGCAATGACTTCTTTTCTAGAAGTATATATATATATATATATATATATATATATATATATCCTTTGCATGTGTAGAACACTGCTTACTTATCTCCTACTTTTTGTAAAAGACAATTGCAAGGGATGGGAGTGGGAGGCTGGAAATCATATCATACTGTATTATTACTTTCCAAAACAGAATTAGGAAACAGGTAAGGATTTTGCCTCTATGCCCCATTATTTCTCTGGAACAGAGGCACATTAAACAAAGATACATTCAGTATAAGTATTACATATTACAGTAAATAAAATACACTGATAGAACAGTATAATAATCAAGGTGGAAAGGTGTTGATGAATGCTTCGGAAAATTCTTTACAGCTATATATATCTTATGATAATATAATACCGATTATCATATATATACATATATTAATCTCTGGACCCCGATTATGGAACCTGTGGCATCAAGTCTCCTCTACAGTAATCTGCTGGGAAATGGTGGACTCTGATGTGAGAAGTTACTTAATCATGTGATGTGAGAAGTTCCTTGATCATGTACTCATTTCCGTTCACTGTAGGTAACATTTGGAGTCCGATAACACCATATATATATATACATACAAAGAGCAAGTTACTGAATAACAAGGAACTAAAGGTAAAACAGATAGAAATGATCAAAGATGTTGAATATGAGACGAGAAACATCCATATACAAAGTAGTAAAAGATACAGACCGATTGAATGAATGGTCATTGCATCTTATAAAGAGAATTCTAAAAGAGCTAAATGAATAAGTTAATATTGGAATTTAAAACGAAAAGACCTTGTGAAATATGTTTAAAGGTGCAACACTAATTTATTAATATAAAGCGGTGATAAAAAAAAAAGATGGGTAGCTACTATGAAAATAAATACACGTAAGAAAATCTAAATCATTTTGTATATGTATAGATCTATATATACATATATATAATACAAAAAGATTTATTTCGTATACTAGTACAAAAGTTTCATCCTATAAAGCAGTCAAGAGCAACAAGGAAAGGCGGAAGAGGCGCCAAACAGCAGATCATAAGGTACGGTTGCTACTCCGAGCTACCCTGCTGACGTCATCAGAGGGGCGGGGCCTGTGCCCAACAAATTATCCGACCATCAGTCCTGTCCAGGCCCCGCCCCTCTCATGACGTCACCCGGGTAGCTCGGAGTAGCAACCCTATCTTATGATCTCCTGTTTCTGTACCCCCCCAACCCAGATCACCGAGGCCTTTCCTCGCTCGTGACGGCTTCATAAGATGAAACATATTTGTTTGTGCCAATAAATCTTTTTATACTTGTATATCATTACTACAGTTATTATGATTATTCAATTATTTATCCACCTAATGTATTAAAGTCATAAAAGGTCACAGATTATCTACCCTGTAAGCAGTTTGTATAGTGAATTTGCTAAATAATATAGTTACTGGAGAAAAAGTATTCGTTTTCTATGGTGCATGCAGTTAGCTGTATAAGAAAATGAATATATCTATCCTTTTTATGGGTATCTATTGCAAATAATTACTACAAATAAGTAAGGGCTTGGTTACACAAAGTAAATTTACATAATGGGAGAATTGGTAAAAATGCAAGATATCTCTAATGCATGAATCATATCCTCATTCCCGTGAGCTGCCAAGAAAAAAGGTCTCGGTGGGCGGAAGAGGCGCCAAACAGCAGATCATAAGGTAGAGTTGCTTCGAGTAACCCTGCTGACGTCATCAGGGGGGCGGGGCCTGTGCCCAACAAACTATCCGACAATCAGTCCTCTCCTGGCCCCGCCCCCCTAATGACGTCACCTAGATAGCTCGACGCAGCAACCCATCCTTATGATCTGTTTCTGTAACCCCCCAGCTCAGCGAGGCCTTTCCTCGCTCGTGGCGGCTTTCGTACATTGAACTTTTTTGTCTATAAATCTTTCTGTAATATATTATCATAATTGATATCAATAGAAATATTACTTTCTAGAAAAAATCTTTATTATATTATTTGATATTATTTGATTTTGCCTAGTTTATCTTTATTTATTTTACTTTCGATCTTTATAAGAACTTTCATGTTGCTATTATGAAAATATTCATCGTAATGTTTATTCATCTTAGAACCTTTCCTTGACTTGCTTAATTCATATCAAAGATAACACAAATTAATTTAATGAACATCGTAGTAGCTAATCAATTTCTTACTAATTATTGAAAAAGATCAAGAGAATAACGTGAATATATAAATTTACATAACAGGAGAATATGTAAAAATGTAAGATATCTCAAATACATGAATCATATCCTCATTTCCCGTGAGCTGCCAAGAAAAAAGGCCTCGGTGGGCGCAAGAGGCGCCAAACAGGAGATCATAAGGTAGGGTTGCTACTCCAGCTACCCGGGTGACGTCATCAGAGGGGCGGGGCCTGTGCCCAACAAACTCTCCGACCATCAGTCCTGTCCAGGCCCCGCCTCCCTGATGACGTCACCCGGGCAGCTCGGAGTAGCAACCCTATCTTATGATCTGCTATTTGGCGCCGCTTCCGCCCACGGAGGCCTTTCCAGTCTTGTGACGGCTTTCATACATTGAATTGAATGAAACTTTTGTGTCTAATTTTTTTTGCCCTATTATATTGTTATCATAATAACTAATAACATTATATATATATATATATATATATATATATATATATAATTTTTAGAAAAGATCTTGTCTATATTAGTTGATTTTGCATAGCTTATAGCTATCTTATTTATATATTGTCGGTCTTTATATATAATTTTTATGGTGGTATTATAAGAATATTTATCGTAATGACATTCTCGTGATCTGTTTTCATTAGTTAGTAAGAAATTGATTTGTTGCTACGGTGTTCATTCAATTATTTGTGTTATATTTCATATGAATTTAGTCTTTTTAAGAGATGAATTAAGTATGTCAAGGCCTTGCTGAACTGGGGGGGTTACAGAAACAGATCATAAGGATGGGTTGCTGCGTTGAGCTACATATTTATGGGTGTCTATTGCAAATCATAAATAAATACAAATAACTAAAAGTTTGAGGAACACAAAGTAAATTTACATAACAGGAGGATATATATGTAAAAATGCAGATCATAAGGATGGGTTGCTGCGTTGAGCTACATATTTATGGGTGTCTATTGCAAATCATAAATAAATACAAATA
>JAYMFT010384408.1:0-20257 GCA_038088735.1 Panulirus argus
TAGCATGCGGTCTACCTCATTAACTACCTAACCTAACCTAACCTATGTTATGTTAGGTTAGGGTAGGTAGTAAATGAGGTAGACCGCATGCTATAATGTTTGATACCGTGGTAGACCGCATACTATAGTAGCACCGAAAATTTGTTCTGGCTAGCTACTCAACTTTTTATTTTTTAGATAAATATTGCTATTACTGCACAATTATCCCTTCTCCCCATACGCTGAAAGTACAACTTGCAAATCTTTGGTTGTATTTTTTCTCAGTTCGTGTACGTAGTAGTATCCATGTACGAACAATATCATGGAATGTGTGTATACTCACTTTAAGTGATTATTCATGATAGATTTCCAGACAATATTGATTTAAAAGAGGCAAGATGTCATTTGTCTAGTGGTATCCTGCATCGATTACCTCTTCGTACCATTCTCTTGTATCTGGTTAAGCTTCCTGGTGTCTTATTTTCACTAACAAGGGAACCTTACATAAGAAGCATGCCTTTTCTTATGTAATTCAAGTAGTTAAGCGGTAGGCAAGCGATTTCTTTTTTGTCAGCTCGTGAAACTTAAGGTCACCCAATCTTTTGAGTTTGTTTCGTTTGAATCACCTTCAAGCAACAACGAAGCTCTTGAACCATCCAGTGTTGGCTTAAGTATATGTGTTTGATGACAACTGCCATGAAAACTGTTGGATGATTTTCTGAAAGTATTGGGTATCTGTGTTTGTTGTTTTTCCTTGTTTGGGTATTAGGCAGAGCTAGGCAGGAAGTTCCTGATCACAAATGTAGGTATTCGAAAACTGAACGGGGTTTTGGAAAGCCTCTTCAGAAGTTATGGTACACGCATATCCCTCTTTTTTCACCAACATGTAAAACTTTCCTGTCATCCCTGGAGGCTTGAGAGAGACTGAAAAATCTTTAAAGGTCGATCGATGAAGGGCTTCCTCTGTCCCGATTTTTTTTTTTATTTTATAATGACAGATATGGTAAAACATTCCACGGTCAAAGGCCATCTCGGTGTGAAGGAATAAAATGAGAGGGAAAAATAAAGTAGAAATGAATCAGAGTTCCGCAAGTGTCTGAGGACGTGACTGTTAAAGGAAGAAAGTCTATAGGATAAGGGAAAGACGGTTAGAAGAGGAGAATCCCACAGCTTAGTTATTCGAGGAAAGGAGGTATCATATCGTTCAATCCCCGAGAGGCTGGTCTCCACAAAGAAACTGGGAAGCATACCTCGGGTCCAAGCCTCAGGGGTAGAGACACATGCAGACAGCTCAAGAGAATAGTGTCCTAATAATGCCCTTAGAAGAAAGAAAGAACAGTAACATGGCGGTGTAAAAAAAGAAAAAGGATGCTCGAAGGGAGGTGATGCCAGGAGAATTGAACAGACGCTCAGAGAGGTGGAGCTGTACTCGTAAGCGAGGGATCATGAAACTCTAGAAGATATGAAGTAACTGCACTAGAAAAAAAAATGATTACGGCACGTACACAAAACCCTTTGCTTTTGGAAAGCAGACTTTGTGAGGCTGATTATGTGGGGTTACCAGGATAGAGTAGAGGTTAAGGATATGCTTACATGTTATGTAATTGCGGGGTTGAACTCTAGTGTTTCGAAACTGAACAGAGGGAAACGAATAATTCCTAGATGAAGATGGTGGGGTAGGGGCGGGGGAGATTGCATTTTAGATCCGTCATATATCACAAAGTTACATCTTTCCCATTCTGAATTGCTTCACATGTCTGAATGGAGAAAGAGATTATGTGCAGTTTAGAGGGAGGAGGGGAAGCAAGTGAGCTGAAGCGTGTAAAGTGGAACCATCAAGGAAGAAAGTAGATCATCTATTGAGAGAAAAAGGAACAGGCAATGGGAGAAAATTATAATGAACACCACTGTTTTTAAAAGAGATAGATATCGCTTCATCAACGGCTACTGCGATGGAATTGCTAGGGAGGATACTATGCATTAGGGGAGAAAGAAGCATAAAAACAAAGAAAGGAGTTAAAGAAGCAAATACGCTTTCAACACCCTTTCAAATGTCTGGGAGATGTCTAGGGCTCGACAAGTTTCACCAAAATCCCTAACAGGGCCATAGGTATGTTACATGGGAAAGAATAATGCGAAGTCCTTTATTGATTTTTGGAAAGAAGGGAAAGTGTGTTAAGAAAGGTTTCAAAGACTGTGGAGTGACAGAAATGAAAGTAATGGGATGAAAGCGGTCTCCTTTTTTGGAGATAGGCTACATCAATGCACGCTTCCAAGAATTAGGGAAGGAAGATGCTTTTAGACAAATAAAAATAAGAGAGCTATGATTGGAGCTATCTGAGGGGCATACTACTTTAGGACTCGGGAAGGTATGCCGTCTACGCCATATATCTTGTAAACTCAGAGGTAAACATAGGGGATAGCATAGGTTCAGTGGGAGATGGAAGATTAGGAGCAGAATCAACATAGGAGATAGCATAGGTTCAATGGGAGGCGGAAGATTAGGAGCAGAATCATCCAAGGCTGAATTGGAGGAAAATAAGGTACCAAAAACGAATAACTTTATCGGTTGGAGAGTTACCTATAGAAATACAGAAGTCACTGGAGATGTTTTTGGGTAAGGACAAGGATGATTTTTCAGTAGAAATAAAAAAAAAGCACACTTTTCTTCTTATGAGTGTGCTTGACTTTACGAAGAACACATCTGCAGTGATTCCAAGCAAAAATGGAAATGCAGTGAGATTTCTGGGGAGCGAAAAGTTTCTTTGCATATGTTATGTCCCTGATGTGACTGGCATCAGAGCAGGAGTGACTGAACGATGACTTGGGGGGGAAAAAGATATAGTGGGACATGCGATGTAAGGCTCCATCCCAGCCAAGATAACGTGTGCCATGTGTTCAGCTCAATACGAGGCATCCCGACCTGCAAAGCAGTACCCGTTTCAGGGAAACTGAGTAAAGAAGCCTTGCAGCGATAACCACAGAGCTCTTGCTGAGTGCCAAAGTTGGCATTTCGAGGGGGATGGGGGAGGAAGGTGTCGACGTACCTAATTAGAAGAGATAGAAATACAGTTGTGGTCAGAGTATCCTATGGTCGTGACGGCTGGGAACCCATTTTGGGTGTTTGATTATCTGGTCCAGATCGTTAAGGAGAAGGAAAAGAAAAGGTCTCGGCTCCCACCAAGATCATTGCTAGGTAGAGTAAAACCAATCCTTGTGGTGTACGTTGAAGTTCTTTGCATAGAGGATTCAGCACATGAATATGAAGAGAGCAGTACATTATAGCAGGAATTCAGATAGTCGAAGAACTGTCTTTAGTTGGAGGAACTCGGTGGCAAATATGTGAAACAATAGTTAAGATATAAAGTAGCGAGATGATTTGAACTAGATGACAAGCAATGGGAGTTTTAGTGGTATTGTAAGCGTACATGCCACACTTGGAGCGGAAACAATGGTGGAGATAAATGTGATATGATAGTATAGTGGGAAAACAGCCTTGGCTTCAGAGGAAAGATCAGGTTAGGGAATGGATGGACGGTGTTCTACAGAGGTAAGGTTGGATTTGATATCACGGATGTTGTAGAAAAGAGTAGAGAAAGACGGACGTGGGAGCTCTGTCTGGAAGAGTAGAGTAGATTCCAATCCCATGATGTCAGTCAGAGACCTTGAGAGCTATTCAGCCCACCTCGACTGGTGACGTCGTTCTGATCTGATATGGCGTCAGAGAACTGAAACAGAAATGTGATTCTTTGAGTTTATTTGGGAAATGAAGTCAGAAACTAGTGGAAAGTAAATGGTTGTGTGAATTATGTGTTGTCAAATGTTTTTAGAGTTACCAACGGTGTGAGTTTGTTGACTGGATGTCTGCAATCCACATGTAAGGCAGAGAGAGCAAAAAACAGTGATGTGTGTTTGTGTGTGTGTTTACTGGCACAGGCCGTAATACTTCCTGGATGGTGGATGTCTGTCACCTACTACTGTCAAGTGCCTTTTTTTCGTGTTGAAGGTTCCAGTCACGGCCTAAGGTCCACTAAGAGGCTGGGTCTTAATTGAAATGTGAAGACGGTAAATGAGGAGAAATAAGAAAAGAGGAAAATATCTTATGAAGTACGGAGGGAATGGAAATTTTGCCCTTTAAAAATGGCTAGGTCATAGCATAAGGCTTTTGGTTGAGAATGTATCCATAAACCACTTCCTCTCTTCCAATCTGATGATTTCTTCTGAGAAGTATTTCTTAAAATTCTCCTCAAAGGTCTTTGAAGTAAGAAGACGAGTATATTCTTTCAGTCTTTGAAAATTATCATAATCGTAAGCGTTGGGGAGCTCTTGTTGAGAAATCTGGAAGCTCCAGAAATCTCCAAATTACCTCTACAATTTGATCGTCTTGAAAGCCTCATCTTTGCTATGCTGGTTGAAGACTTCACATCAGTTTCACCACCTGGCAGGCTCTTATTCAGAGTTCATCAGACTGAACACAGATGCCAGCTAGGCAAATATTAATATCCATAAACGATCTGCGAACAAAGATGATGCTTTCTCATGCTGATCCTTAGTTGGAAAACTAGAACTTCCAGAAGCATTCGGAACTCTCAATTAAGAACCGATCCCCACGACAACTACTGTTCGTTTAAATGAAGAGCATTTTGTACTCTGCTTCTTTTTCCTCGCACATCTTTGGAACAGGCGAGGAGATATATCCTTTTCCACCAGCCTTGATATGGTTCCTAGTTTTTATTGCATCACCCAACCACAAGATCACACTTTGTTGCAGCTTAGTGTCCTGCAGTAAATCATTTCACAGTACGTGCCTTACGATGAATGAAGCATTGCTTTGAAACACAGTCGAGGAACAACTGCTTGTATCTTGTCAACTATTCCCACAATTATACCCTTCATCACTGTCACACCATCTGTGGTAATTCCGGAGCATTTGTTCCAAAGAACATGGACGTCTCTCACAAACTCCTCCAATTTCGAAAAACGGCTTCTCATACAATTTAGATCGTAAGCAGTAACGGTAATTATCTTTGTCTCTCAGTCCCAGAATCAGAACAGTTGAGTTCGACTTAAGTTGCTTCGTCGATCTGAAGGCCAAACTAGCATGTTGCTGTGATAAGGCAAGGCTTGATGACATCTTGGTAAATGGCCTCTTTTGTTCACACAGGAAATCAGCAAAATCGATAGAGTGCTCTCAAAAGACCTGTCTGTTGACGAGTGTCATAATAGACTTCCCTTTGCTTCCGTTTTGCAAAATACACCTTAATTTGTATTTAACATTCTCCTTGATTTGTCTGAAGATGTCACTTCAGTTCTGCTGGAACCAGAGACGTGTTGCTCACCAGCATTTTCTTTCTTGCTCAGAATACAATAAACTCCAAAGGCAACGTACTCTTCACTTCTTTTTTTTATATCTTTCCTGCTAGATTTTATTTTCAGACTTTCTAGGTCTTGTTCATCATTCTTCTCTAAAGATGGAACGAATTGGCCCAAGAAACATTGACTGACTTTATTAATACAAATTTGTGAAGAGCTGACTGTTTCATCAATAAAGGCAAGTAGACCTGGGGACAAGAAAAAACAATAAAGAACGGATTTTTACTGCAAAAGCAGCAGTGATCGTATCTTTTTGTCCGCCTCTGAAACAGTATTTAGGTTAGAACACTTATGAAATAATAGTAATAACACAGAATGCCTTACGCAGGTCCTGAGAGGAGAAATCTCTAACCGTTGTGTCCCTAATCATCACCCATACAATTTTTTACTTCGTTTGAAATTTTTCCATAGTATTCTAAGAATATGTATTGTTGCTGTTGTAGTAGTTAATGATGGTAATTAGACGCCCTGCCCAAATCTAGCGACGTTGGATGCCAACATTACTGAACCCTGCATTAATTTGGGTCTCTATTTTTTCCCTTCAAATCACTGCCAGAATGCATTGTTTTAATCCCACAACGATTACTTCGGTGCTAATGGTGATTTTGGAATGAATATTACACGTACATATAAAGAAATGTTCTTGGCAGATCACGTAGAATCTGTAGATATTCATAAATGACATCAGGAGCGCAGAATACTGGCCAATGTCCTAACCCGTTCGTTTTCAGCTGTGCCATTACGACGAGACCCCAAAGTTTTATCATCTTACATATATCTTTGTATCAGCAAACCTCACGCACGAAAAAGAAAACTGTACATGGCTATAGTATTTCAGTGTGAAGAATACCCCTACAGTATCCGTAAATACTTCAAGAAGCGTTCAGTAAACATAGGAAGAGTTTTTAGCTCGTTACATTTTTGTTTTAGGCTTCTACTCGAATCAAGTACCGACAGTGCAAGAAAACTTATGGGGTATCATGTAACTTCTCAGTGATATTTGAAAATTTGATGATATTTATTTTAGCATCTTGAGAAAACATTTATTATTACTTTACTTGAATTGCCGTTTCCAGCGTTAGCGAGGTAGCTCCAGGAAACAGACAGAAAGACACACACACACACACACACACACACACACACATATATATATATATATATATATATATATATATATATATATATATATATATATATATAAACATGAACATATTCATAGTTGCTCGCCTCCTTCCATTTCGGCGCCACCCCGCCTCACAGAAAACAGCATCGTCACCCCTTGCGTCAGCGAGGTAGCGCCTGGAAACAGGCGAAGAAAGGCCACATCCGTTCACATCCATACACGAGCTGTCATGTGTATGCGCCGAAACCATATTAACCAAAACACAATGTTTTGGTTGCGAAATGAAGAAAACCCGCACGTTCCCATGTTGTCAGGAGTCAACCCCAAAGGTGTCTTCCTAACGCCCATTCCTTTCGATATGTAGCAGGTGGCAGGCTACGTGTTGACATCCCCACATAGTTGGTTGTTTGGGCTTTAAGCCTATCAACTGCTAGGGCCATTAAGAGCGTCAACATCAAGCTACGTCCACCAACCGAAAAATCTTTTAACACCTTCTTCGGATATTAAAGACAATTGTAAGACCACATACACTCACTGTGCATGTGGCCCATGAACTCCCCACATTAATCTGCAGATCTATAAACAGTATTACCAAATTTTCATTTCTTCCCCTCTCCCTCCCCAGAAAACATATAAAAGTGGAAAACCTACGGGTTTTTACAATCGAAGGTCATACCTATACTGTAGAATTATGAAAAAAAAAGCTGTAAATGAAATATAGAGAAACATGACTGCAGAAATTGACGTTTCGTTACGGAAACCAAATAAAATATCCTTGCTAGGACACTTGACTTTCCTTTTATCGTCCACAGTGGAACAAGAGCAGCTAGTTCAATGTTACAAGGAAACTAGAGTTATCCCTAGCAGTTGATGAGTCTAGTGATGAAGGATGCGCGGAACACTTGTGCGGGTACGCAAGGGTGCTAACTAATGAATCCGTAAATGATACTTTTATTTGAACTTCTCTGAAAAATGCCACGGCAAATTCCTGAAGAAATCCAGCTGAGTTTTTCAAGAGCGAGATTTCTTTTAAAATTAGATAAGTTTGGTAAGACTGTAGAAGCTGCCAATACAGTGCCAGAATATCTCAGACTTTCATTGTTATGGAAGAAAGACAGTTTCAATAATTCATAATGAAGTGCCTTGTTTGCTTCATATGTATGTTTAGATTTATCTGTCACTGGTATCTCTCACTACCTAAAATATAGTTCCAGAATCTGAAGGATAAATAGAGGAACTTCAGCTGTCCACCGTGTCATGTCTCATATGCTATATGCTACTGCTTTCTTGGCAAACAAGAGGGCTGTCTTTACATGTGTGGCATCTATACTGCTGGAACAGTATAATACACCAAGATTATTCTTTACTGATGCTGTTTTGAGTTATAGCATTAAAGATGCTTAAACAAATCTACGAAGACTGAACGAACTAGTAACCAAGTTTTACCTAATGTTTTGCCATATCCTAACAATCCGAATAAGCACACAATTTGAGTCGACTCAAGTCCATGTCTGACATAGTTTAGTTAGTATGGCTTTAAAGACAAACTTGAATTTATACTAGAAAGACAGATACCTTAAAGTAACATTACTAAGACATTAGATACACAGACTGAAGTGACTGTAAACCAATGAAAATGTATTTTTGCGTAAGATTAGACACGGAGTTTACAAGTTCAGTTCTCCGAAATGAAGATTTAAGATACTGGACAAGGTGCTTGAAGTTTCTGATTAACAGTACTTCTCAAATCTACAAAAATATTTTCCTTTGATTACTTAATTTCAAGGTCTTTGAAAACCCTAAGTCTAGAACTTTCCACTGACAAAGAAGTATCTTCTTTAGTTAATCTGATATTTTCTTTGGCACAGGCGGCAGGCTGCTCCAAACAATCGAACAACATACACCGAATTGACGCTGCTTAGGAACCTGAAGAGTTCAGAATGCGTTGATAAATCCCTATGATAAGTCTATGAATGTACGGCTGTTTCCAACTCTCTCCAAATTCATGGCAATACTGTTATGGCCACCTCACGCCAACGTTACAGTCGAGCGAAGAGTTTTTTCTGCTGTAAGAAAGATGATCAGAATTAGATCTTGCAGTATTTTCAAGGTAAGGTAGCTACAACTAGATGGAGCACATAATGACATTCACAGTAAAGAAAAATAGTTATGATTTTGAGAGACAAAAGAATTTGATTTTATGCCAACTTGTTACTAGTCTGTCATTAAGGTGAAGGGGCTCATGTATTTTCACAAACCATTTTGGTTTCTATCACTGTCAACAGTTTCCTTAGTTTGTTGTAACCATTTATTCTGTTGTTTAAACTTGTAATATCAGAGCTTGATTACAGGAAATACTATTTAAAAATTATTTGAATCCTGTTATGCTTTCAGTGTCGGTAGGCATTGTGCTGGGTCACTGTGCCCAGTACTGCTTCATCTGAAGGCTTGAAAGAAAGACTGTAGGTCCTTTGAATCTCTGGGTTTATTTACAGTACAGGCCGGCATGCCAGCTAGGAGAGGTTGGACTTCTCCCTGCTGACTCCGAGATCACTAAAGAGTGGGCAGCGAACATACCCTCGGCTGACAGTTTGCCACATCTGCAGAGTATGCAGGCTAGACTTTACAACAGAAGTAGAAATGATTATGGTAATAAGGATACAGGAGGCATGGTTAAATATATGTGTGGTATATACATGGTTACATTCATGTGCCAAGATACATATGACTGACATAGTCATTACACATATCCACAGGCATCGGATCCAGTCTTTTGGCATAGAGGAGTGAGGGGGCGTCGGAAGATCGACATATATAAGATGTCGATCGCAAGGGAACAGTTGTTTACACTCATTTTGACTTCAGCTGACACAGTTGTTAGCTCATTCCCTGAATGAACAGGACCTTGTGAAGACTATTTTTGACGACCCCATCAGTGTTTCAGAATATCTTCCTGTCCTAATGTAATTATCATACTGTAAACAACCGACACCATACATATTCTGTATTTTAGATATTTTGGAGTTTCCAACTACTTCAGAAAAATATACATGAACAGAAAATTAAATTGGCTACAGTTTGTTGAAGGTGTGGAGGTCGTTTAGTTGGTCGACCACACGGCAGTTTGTCATAATAGAACAACAAATACTTGAAACGAGAAAAGAGGGTATCAGTATTACTAGAGTGGTGGAGAGATGGATTAGATGAGATATCTACATGGAAGAATACTGAGAACAGCAATGAGGGGATGGACGGGTGCCACAAGGAATCGGTCTTGCTCTTAGTTGATATTAATGACTTGCCGGTGCGGAATCCGATCATACGTTTGTGATCACGAAATCTAATGAGCTTATTTCTTGACGAGGCTTATCCAGTGATAACTGATATTGATATGCCCAGCTGAGATAGAAAGGTACTGTCGGTCGTTTTACTGACACTTGCTGATAGATTTATATTTCAATACGCTACCACTCTGTAGCTGAGGAAATTGTTGCACTGACATCATTTGTTTGATGAATCTTTACAGAATGTGAGGAAACTGTCTTGTATTGTGTTGTTATGCTGTGTTAGGGTTTTGAAAACTTCTAATACATCCTTTCGCAATTTGTACCTTTAAAGAGAAAATTGAATTACTCCACCTTTCTTCTTTTCGGATTGATGGAATTAGTTTTGTTGTACTTCATTGTCCTTACTAAGTTTTTAGCCATCTTTGATCAAATTTGGTGATCAGGACTGAACTGCGTATTCTAAGAGTTCTGAAGGGCGTTGGAGAAGGTATTATTTTCTTTGGTTTATAGTTTATGTCTCTAGCTGTGAGACCTAACCTTATTTCTGTATTTTCATATTGCAGATAGACATTGCTTTTTGTATTTTATGTAATTATTATCATTTATTTTTCGTACTTCTAATAATAGTGTAGTGAGCATTTTATACTTGTAATTACTGTTAGTTTTCGTCGGGAAGCATTACCTTGCATTTATGTATTTGAAGTCCATTTGACATGTCGCCAACCGCACGATAAATTTGTCTAAATCTGTGTAAATCTTTTGTCAGTCTTTCTTTGCCTGGGCTTCATTCCATGATTTTGTGTCATCGACAGTTCTTGACTACCGGTGAGTCCTGCCTTCATAAAACCGTTGCAGATCATGAAAGGTAGAGAAGCCTTGAGGAATCCTGCTAGCCTAGGTGTGACCAGTCACTATCCATGCGCAATTTCCTATGCCGAAGGTTTCAATTTTTTCTTAGTCTCTCATTTGGCAATTTGTTGAAAGCCTTTTGTAAGTATATGATATCTAAGCATTAGTTGCTGATCACCAATAAACATCAGGTACTGATAACCACTTAGCAACAGGTATTGATCACCAGAAAGCATCAGGTACTAATCATCACATAGTATCGAGTACTGATTATCAGTTAACATCAGGTACTGATCATCAGTTAGCATCGATTACTGTTCACCAGTTAACATCAGGTTTATAAATAATACAACCGTGTATAATTTGCTTTTCATTTTATCATAAAATAATTTGTACAAGCATATTCTATACGATTCGTATAAACAAGTGTTTTCCGTGACAATATATATATATATATATATATATATATATATATATATATATATATATATATATATAACAAAGAGCATCTTGCTGTAATGCCTTGTCGTAGTGTGCGGGGACATTGTGGGTGGTGGGCCAAGGCCAGTAACTGTTGCACATTAAATGCCATTCACTGGTGGATGACGTGGGGTAAACAATGACTAGCAGCATTACTTGGTGCCGAGGAGCTACATGTCTCCCGACACTAATAGCTTACTAGTGCCAAGGAGAAGATGCATGTCTCCCGACATTAGCGGCATTATTGGTGCCGAAGAGCTGCATGTCTCCCGACACTATCAGCATCACTGGTGCCGAGGAGATGCTTGTCCCGACACTACTCTAATAAAAAAAAATACATAAAACAAGCTGTTTGTATTCACATGAAACTTACAGTAACAGAAGGAATAAACGATATTGGGTAAATAGAATCTGATGACACATAATACATCTCTAATAGGGAAATATAAATAAAATTTCGAGTAATTATCGTTCATGATAGAGGTGAGTTAGCATACAGTGTTATATATTAACGGGTACGGCAACGGCTTCAGCTGGGGGATGGGTCAAGTGGAAAGATGAAATTGTTTTTGACCATTGCGGTGCTAGCCTAACATTACGGTGATGTGTTACTGTCTGTGAACACTCTCACTTTCGTGAGACTATTGTGAAAAAGCTTCTGTTAGACTATTATGAACAAGCTATCAGATATGAACTGAAGTCCAATATCATCCACGAATCTATGTCTTCCTGGCGTCCGGCAGCGCCGTGATGGTTAACTGTGCATAACAGCTGGGATAGCAACCTATGTACAGGAGGATGATTAGAGGCAGCCTACTGCAGTAGTGCTAACAGTGATGTGAGTGATGATCAGCCTACTGCATTTGTGCTACTAGCAACAGATATGATGATCAGCCTACTGCAGCAGTGCCACGAATGACATTGGGTGATGATCAGCCTACTGCAGCAGTGCCACGAATGACATTGGGTGATGATCAGCCTACTGCAGCAGTGATACCAATGAAATGGATGATGATCGGTCAACTGCAACAGTGCTATAAGCGACATAGATGTTTATTAGCCTACTGAAGCAGTGTTATCAATGAAATGAACGATGACAGCCTACTGCATTTGTGCTACCAGTGAAATGGATGATGATCAGCCAATTGCAGCAGTGCTATCAGTGAAATGGGTGATGATCAGTCCACTGCAGCAGTGCCACTAAGGACACAGGGTGATGATTAGCTTACTGCAGCAGTGCTACCAATGAAATGGATGATGATCGGTCAACTGCAGCAGTGCTGTTAGCGACATAGATGTTTATTAGCCTATTGGAGCAGTGTTACCAATGAAATGGACGATGATCAGCCAACTGCAGCAGTGCTAGCAGTGAAATGGGTGATGATCAGCCCACTGCAGCAGTGCCACTAATGACATTGGATGATGATCAGCCTACCACAGCAGTGCTGCCAGTGACGTGGAAGATTATCAGCCCACAGCAGCAGTGCTACCATTGAAATGGATGAGATTTACCCAATTGCAGCAGTACTGGGAAAGGAAGGGGAAGTCCTATTCCTGCCCATATGACAGGTTTAATGACTATATACAGATAACGAGTTGACGATAACGTGTACCGTTTCTGTCACCGTTTGAATAATGAGCTGAAGATAGCATGAGACCGTTCTAACAGTAACTACACAGAGAACGACGTGAAGATAGCTTGAGACCGTTCTAACAGTAACTACATCTAACGGAGGAATAATGCCCATGTTGAAAAGAAAAAAAAAATGAATAACCCCACACACACACCCACACATTCATCTAGCCAAGATATCATACACTCATATTATTTCTCTTTCGCGTTCATTTCCACTTTTGTTTCAGCCGAAGCAATTGTTAAACCTTCAATTATACGGGTTTACGTGGAGTTGTGGTGTTGGGCTGACGCCAGATAAACTTTATGAAAGATTCGGCTCTCGTTAGCAAATGTGTGAAAGTAACTGTGTTGTGATATAGTAACTTTTATACTCCAGGATCAGTGAAATTATCGGTAACTTTCGTTCATCGTGGTAGCTCTCATTTGATCAGCGCTGTAATGCGCAAGTACGTCGGAATGAGTGTTGGTAACACGGGGTATAACTATAGCATTATACTACCTCAGTGTTTTCTGGCAGGTAAATCGTCACTTTTGTTAATCATAGGCTTTGCGGTTCTGTACATTGTAAATACGGACAGTATGATATCCAAGAAATGCACGGACTTCATTGTCCATAGGCTCGCCAACTGCATCTCAAGTAAACATTGGTAACTATAGCACTGTAGTGTATTTCGGTTATCAATATGTGAATATGAACCGTAGTGCCAGTGATTGTTAGAAGGTCCACAATGACCTAGCCTTATATGAAGTAGGCAGTAACCTACTTGTTATAATCACAATGGACATCGCTTGAGATGAAATATGTCGGTGTTTAAGCATGATATGGAAAGTAAATGGAAAATGACCAACTCCAGCCTTCAAAATATGAATCACTTCTTTGCATTTCGAAAAGAAACCGGCTCTGTTTCACACCTAAATATCTCAGTAGAGTAAACCTAAATTGTGTGTGTGTGTGTGTGTGTGTATTATGCTATCAATAAGCTGGTCTGGTTGCCCGTTGGCTGAGCGACTGATACATTTTTTTTTTCCTAAAGAATATCTTTCTTGCATCATTCACATGCACACCAACCATGAAACTAACCCACTCCATTTGGCCCCAGACACTCATACACCTATCATCTCCAATGTTGTGAGCATGCGACAGAAAAAAAACCTCCAGTATAATGAGCATATAAGATATAGATAGTGTTGTGAGCTCGCGACACTGCAAACCCACCACTGTTTTGAGCATACGATAAATATAATAAGTGACGTAAGGTTAGCACATTGAAGATTATACTGTGCCGTGAAATCACGACACAGTACACCATAAGTGTTGCGAGCCCACGGGGAGGATGGTTTCCCGCATTACTCCTGACACACTGTGATTACACTTAAGGGAGAGAATATGCCCCTGACATTACCGTTAAATGGTTTACACTGGGATAAGTAACTCGTGGGAGAGAAGACGACCACATACATCATAGAGCCTCACCGGAAGTCATCGAGAAAGAGGAGGCGAAGTATTTTGGAAAATGTCAACGCTACAGACATACTAATGCACTGCAAGGAAAGTACAAGTACCAGTAAAGTGAGATTAAAGTAAGACGGAAGATAGACACAGGAGAATGGAGAGAAGAATCCATATCTGTATCTTAATTCTAATAATGATTATGATTGGATGCGTTAGACGGCATTTTGATTAATGTATATCAAATGAGCTTTCCCTAATCAAATCATAAATGTGTAGCTTGGCTACAAGAATGAAAACTAAATGGACATGAGACCAGAACATGGTCAGGTATATACGTAACGATAGGGCACAGCCATAGTTAAGTTTGACTTTACATCACTTGAAACTGTGGTTTTCCTCCAACAGCCAAAAGTTAAAACTCTGACAAGTAAATCTCGAGTCATTTCCCACAGCGAAAAGTAGACTTAAACACAAAAACTGTGGCTTAACTCCCATCAGTCAAAGTTGAACTTTGACTCATAGAACTGCATCATCCCTAACAGCCACACTGAAACTCGCTTGGTATGAAGACGTTTGTTGAACTCCACCATTGATTCAGTATATCCTCGATACTAGTAATATACTGAACACTGAGGCCACCTCTTTTCCCCGGACTGGATGACAAAACATAGAGAACACGTAGTCTCGTACGACTGGGGTCGGGGAGACACGATCGACTCAGCAAGTATTGGACTAGGGTATCACTGAGCTGATTCTGTTTTGCATGTATCGTCTCGTCTTCCAGGCCTCTAACGAAGTCATGATGTCGCCGAGAGGCAACGCCACATTCCTCAGCCGCGGGAGTTGTCGTCAGGCACGGTCGAGAGTTCCGTCAGGTATTAGGACTCTGGTCAGGGTCAGCTGAGAGCTCCTGCAGGTGCTGGGAGTGTAGGAGGGCTCTTAGATGAGAGTGCCTGTAGGAGCTAGGATTTTCATAAAGCTCAGCATTTGTTTTTTCCTGTGAGAACCGTAGTCAAGACGAACTGATAAATTTTTCTTGGGCTGCAGAGAATATTGTCAGTTTAAGTTAGGAGCTTAGCCACAGTGCTACTCCCCCTATCCCATACACCCGTCTCCCTGGCAGGTACCTAACCGTGTCTCCTGGCGAGGGCGGGGTTGCGAGAGTTGAATTTTTTCCAGTAGTCGTCAACAATGTTAGCGTTGAGATGGGGAACGGTGTGGTCTGAAATAGACACGAAATAGATTTAAGGATAAACCAGTTACACTTACACTGGGCAATAGATTATGGCATTAAGTCTCATAAAATTTTTCTTTTTTTTTGATGAAAATCTGGAGTTAGTAGTGGGAGATTTATAAAGTGCATTACAGATGTCGCGCAACAAATTTGCGAATAGGTTATTTATGCAACATATGAATGTTGCTTGCTTTCTTTATATTTATTTAAATTTATTCAATTCTTATTTTTTTAGGAGAGAATATTTTACATTTGTTTATCTGTTGAACATAGGCAATATAAAAAATTTAACCATGAATAGGATACAGTGAATATTCCTAGAGCTAGATGATAAGAGTCATCGCCCACACTTTACCTCTGCCACTTCTTCAGCCGACCTAACGAGCTGATGCATTACCCCCCCCCTCCTCTCTACACCTCCGTCGTCTAAAATCTTCCCAGGAAATATCCTGATTAGATGGAATCTGGAACTCTTATTTTCCTACCACAGGCTCTCATAACGGCTCTCCACTGCTGCATAATGGCGATCCCCTCCCCCTGACACACACACACACACACACACACACACAGTAAGGAAACATTTCTTCCTCTCCTGCATATTATGGAGTCTTCATTGGTCTCGTCCATTTCACCATTAGACATTGCTCGAACGCGAGTCTGCCTACACGAACCCTTCCTGTTATTCGCTGCTTCGCTAACCTGTCTCGGTACCGGTCCTACCCCAGTGTCCTGAGGCACAGCAAATTCTCCAGCTTTTATCAGGGAAGAGCTACAGCAGGAACTGATTCAACTCCTGGCAATTCCCATGCAATACCAACTATTTCCGCAAGATACTGACCAACAACCTCTTTCTCTCTCTCTGCAACATACATGGTCCCTAAACCCTAAGCACCTTCAGCCCGAACCTCCGCCCACTCAACGGCATCCGGATCACTATCTATCTTGGTAACTCTGATGCCTGAAACTCTGCCCTTGCGCGTTTCGGCTTCTGCCAAGGGTACCATCCTCAGCGATTTCATTCGCCAGCGATGGTTTGGACACACATTCCACAAATCGCCTTACGTATCTGCCAGGAAGCCACGTAGACCTCGCTAATCGTCGACCATCCCACTACGGTTGGTGGAACATGGTATCAACCTACCGTATAACCAGAACGCATTCCTGGTATCATCATTCCTGCTTTTCGTTCCTCTTTATATCATCCGAATACTCATTCCACATTGTCCACCAACGCACCTTTAACAGAATCCTTTTATTGTGGTACTCCATCTCCGAGGTAGTTTAGACGTAAGATCTTTATGATGATCTCGTCCACAGAATCCATCCGTTTTTCTACGAACAGCATGTGGTGCGATATCCTTCCCCGAAGCTAAAGCCTGACACCCTTGATGGCAAAGTGAATCACGCATCACTCACAAAGGACGTCGTCCAACAGCGTGCTCTTGCTCACTAGGAAGATCGGAAAGAAATCAACTAACTCCCTTCTGTGTGTTCGTGTGACCCAAGGGTGTGAAGGGAGATCGTCTAAATTAATATTGTGAAACGTTCTAACAGAGTACCATTGATGACGCATCCGGTGGCGCTGGTTGGAAGAAAATAACGCTCGCTTAACCGTTGTCCTTTTCTTGGCAGCGCCTCCCTGCCCATTAGTCACAAAACAAGTGAAAGAGCCAGTTCTCCAGTACAACTGAGTCAAACAGGACAGGCCTGCTCGGCCTTCCAAAACACGTCCTAGACCAACTCAGTGATGACGCGTAGCGCTGGGCAAATATCGTGGCAGCACCTCCCTCGGTGTCCTTCATGGACCTCAAACCTGTTACGGCTAGACCTTCTCATGGGCAAAGTCACAGCCTCGAGGGATCAACAGATTACTTACGTCACACTCCGCCACCTGGCTCAAGTTCCTGGCAATCCCCAGCTCCGATTCTTAACTTTTAGTGTGAGGAAGGTACTCTTCTTGCAATCTGCATCACAATAACTAATTAGCTCTTTCCCAAACCACACTTAAAGGACTATCGTCCAAAATCTCTCCTGTGTCCTGCCTCTGCCCAGTCATAGAGAAGGTCATGCCGGCTCACCTCCTTAAACTTTCTCGCCACTCGTCTCTGATCTACATGGTAATACACTTCATTACTTTGTTGAGCTCCCGAGTCACCTTCGCTTCAACTCGAGTACAGCAGGTACTGACCTCAAGACTGAATTATATCATAATGCTCTGTTACTTTTTTTTTTTATCTGATTTTATGAAAAATTTTCCTGAGAAGGGAGGAATCCTTACTCATATTATTCAAATCGATTTTTTTTTTCTACACGACTTTTAGTTCACAACCTGAACTCTTCCTCCCCCAAACCTACGCGGACGACCTGTACTTAGTATCCGTACTTTACCTGCCCTACAACAGGTTCTGCATCCCTCTCCAGTGGCTGCATCACCTTTGGGCTTATCATCAGCACCGCTGAAATAATATTCCACCGAGAAACCTCAGTTTGATCGGGACCCACCCAAGAGAGTGACCCGGACTCAAGAAGAATAACCTTCTGTGTTCTTCCAACAACTTACGCATCTTTGGGAACCTCTGACCTCGTATATCGAAGTGCATCCGACCACTTCAGACCATCTGCGGCAGAGACTCTTGGATCGGCATTCCAGTTAAATGATGATTCTACATCCTGTATCTTGGACCGACTACCTCTCGGACGGTCCGCCTTGGTCTCCTCTCTAAGGAAAACATCTCCCGCATTGCTGTCCGTAGCAAGGCACTTCGTCTCATTCTGGGGTTCTGCTGTCTACGAGGGCTGTCATCGTGCTGACTGAATGACTTCGATCTAACTCTTTCTCCACTCGAGTTCGGATGGAGGGTCCCTGGGAGTCGAGTCATTCCTTTTCCCTTCACCCCTCATCATCTCACTTTCTACATAACATCACAGGCCATAAGAACTTATCCACCTTCATTACCCACTGTCTACAACTGAGATAAGAGTCCCTTCCGACATTCAGTCACACTTATTACCAAAAAATCCGATGCTCTTCCACCTCATTACGTTAATCACCTACTTTACTATGTGAGCTAATTTACATTTGATCGAACTAGCATCCATATCTTTCCTGATCAATCCTCTCGCCTCTCCCTTCCTACTGTTCTCCCCAAACCAGACATCCTTGTTTGTACTCTAGGAAGTTTAGATCTCCTTCCTCTGGATCCGAGCCTACACTTAACGCTCAAAGCAGGATACAACTGACGCTCTGGCAAAACCGGCTTGGTCCATCCTAGACATTTTAGATCCCTTCCTGGAAGTTCGCTTGACGGCGAGACGCTCCCTGCGGGCAGCTGACCTGCAAGGATAACCTGCTGTACCGTTATCACCCCCCCCCCCCGCCCCACAGCCTCTGCATCCAGCATTACACATTCCGTCGAAAGCTATATAAACAAAGTGTTTAGGAAAACGTCGTTCTCATACTCATTTAGCATAGATAGGCGCTACCTATAGGGCGCTGCGGTTTCTAGGAGTAAGATGGAGTTTACCTTCTTCCTCTTACGGACGGCCATAATCTGCTCCACTGTTTACTGTTCTCGAGAACTCCCGGCCTGCTGGCCCTAATAGAGTAAAGTCACTGGTAACTAACCACGTCTCTCACGTCATCATCTTACACCCAGACTTTACCTTATAACGCCTTATGTGCTTCATTACTCTTTCCAGGAGTCTTCTGAATTCCTTACAGAACTTCCCCAATAAAACCCTATACTATTGCCATATGAGGCGTCAAGAACAGAGGACTGAGCCTCAGGGGGAAAAAAATCCTCACTTTGCCTCCTCCTCTGTTCCTTCTTTAAGGAAAAAAAAAAAAAAAAGGGAGGGGAAGATTCTCAGCCTCCGGCTCCCCCTCCTTTAAATCCTGTCAAAGTGGTTGAAAGTACATTTGGCAGACATTGGGCTTACAACCGGCAGTGATGGGCTTACAGATATGAGAAGGATTGGACTTGCGACTGACAAAAGGTTGACTTTCCGTTCTTTGATAGTGGATTTCGCGTTGAATTGAGTCCGACGTAATAGTTGCCACCACCTGGATTTGAGAGTCATCAGAAAGTGGATTTAGCGGTGCCGGAGGCTGGATTTAACGCCGCCAAGGTCTGGACTTGGCGTCATCAGGAGTTGGACGTACCGTTGTTAAGAGACTGGATTTCACGTTATCAGTGTCAAAACTTGCAGATATCAGAGCCTGGACTCAGCGATGTTACCGACATTGTTAGGGGCTGGACTTTTCGTTGTCAGGGTCTGGACTTACTGTCATCAGGGGGTTGGACTTAGTGTTGTCAGGGTCTGGACTTACTGTCATCAGGGGGTTGGACTTAATGTTGTCAGGGTCTGGACATACCTTTGGCTGGCTGGCAGAAGGTGCAGGCGCGGGCACAGGCCTTCCTCATGTATATGTAGTTTTTGGTACACTCTCCGTTGTTGGCCCAAGCTGGGCACTGCTCGTGCTCGTCCATGCAGTGGGAGTCTGTTGGCAACAACAGTGTTAGAGCAACAGCAAGAGATGTGTGTGTGTGTGTGTGTGTGTTTTTGTGACCCTCCCTCCCCTTTCCCTTTAAGGGTCAGGCCAGTGTGTACTTCGACATGGCACTGAAAAGACGGAATCTGTGTAGTGGTGTTGGGACATGAAAAACTTTATGAATTGTTTGCACCTGATGAGGCGGGTTGTCTCCGCGAAACATGTCGCGCAGCGTGCATGGAAAAATTACATTTTAAATGAAATGATCTGAAACCCTACTGAATTACAATATCACCTTCATGACTATCATCACGGACTCGTATAATCATCATATCAATATATATATATATA
>JAYMFT010384429.1:0-20255 GCA_038088735.1 Panulirus argus
TATATATATATAGCGTTAATGGGATGTCCTTGATTAGGGCCTTAGCTGCCCGTGCCGTCTCAGCTAACATAGAAAAAACATAGAAACTACAGTAGTGAACACTGATGTCTGGCTTCTGTCCCACATGAGGTACATACACTCTCTTTGACATCCTTTTGATTACAAATATGAATGATATGCTTTCCAGCTGTGGCAGTATGCTGCTGGGACTTTTATGGATAATTAATTAAAGCCGTGGCCACCCCTTTGAGTGAGTTCCATCTGGAACATGTGTCAGAGATATAGATAGATAAATAGATAGATTGATGAAAGCATACATCAGCTGGGGTGAGAAATTTGATTTGTCATGTTACAACAGGACCTAGACTATAAAGATCACGTCAAGATAGAGGGAACTGTTTTAGGGTTAATCAAGTAAGAGATGTGGTGATTGGTAGGTGCCAACTGTACCTCGTTGCAAATTATCATTGTAGTTACTCATAGGTATTGTATTGAATGGAAAATGAATAATTATTGTACAGTAGTTTGATTTGCATAATGTTTCATAGATATCCGTTTTCTTAATGATAAGGGAAATCTTGGAACTTGACTTAACCCCTAGAGTAGCATGGTATCAAGTGTGTGCCAGGGAAATATATTTCCCTTTCCTTTTGTCAGCCTGCAGGGTAGGTGTCAGGTACCTCAACTCTGCAAAAGCAGTTCCCATAAAAGACGCTTGTATGAACTTGTAATGAAGTTGGAGTAATAGATAGGCATGTAGATAGACCATACTCCTGCCCAAAAATTTCAGATTGAGTAAAGTTTTACTTTATTATGTTTTTTTTTATGGCTTTTAAAGTTATTCAAAAACTTTCTCAGTGGTTAGTTTGGGAAGATATTTCTAAGTTTAGCTTATGGTAATGTTATCAGTGGTTAATCATTAACCCAAATAAATTGCTCTTCTCAAATGGGTTGAATGTAAGGGTTTGTACTGCATCAACAATTTGTAATATCTTCATATTCCATTTAACCATTTATAATTCCCATTTCATTAGATATGAATTATATCTTATGTAAGGATAAGGAAAAAAAGAGATGAGAAACATCTTTTTCATTCACTACAGTGTTGTATGTATAACTTTAGGGTGCATCTCACCCTTCCCATCTTTCAACCCAAATTTCCTGTTGCTGGGTGCAGTCTAATGTAGGTTAGCTTTCTGTCTATCTATATCCCTGACACCTGCTCCAAATGAAACTCCCTCAAGAGGGTGGCCTCAGCAATAGAGTCTCCCTAAATAGAGAACTCCAGTGCTGCTCCTTATCCTTTAGTGCCACACCCTTAACAGGCCACCGGCAGAGGGCAACTCTTGTGCTGTGTTTACAGAGGCTCCTACCTAATGTTCCTACTGACTACTTCGACCTAATGCTCCTACCTACTACTTGTATCTAATGTTTCTACCTTTGTATTTTTGTTAAGCTGAGTTGTGTTGTTTATATGCATATGATTGTCTGAGTGCCATCTTGGATATATATGACTTATTGTAAGGTTTAAAGGGTGTTTGTTGTTGCTTTATTTCCATTCAGGATATACTAGATGTAGTATTTGTCTGTCTATCTGTCTATATCATTGATGCCAGGTGGCCATGGCAAAAGAGTCACCACATATTGCTGTCCTTATGTGCCTCCCTTGCATACACCATTCCTTGCATTCTTCCCCTATATCTTCTTCCAGTACTCCCAGTACTCTTCTACTTTATTTCCCCATGTCACAGGTGGTCTTCCTCTCATACCAACCCCATAAATCATATTATTATGTACTCTACTTGTGAACTGCCTGTTGTGCAGTGTTCAATCTGAATTTATTGCTGCTTGTTACACTGGGGTTCTGGTGATGCTCATGTGCACATAATAGCTCCCCCACCCTCCAAGTCACGGACAAATGTCCACTTGAAGGCTGTGCCTTTGTTGAATATAGAGAGAATTATGAAAAGGAAAAAGAAAAGACAAAGGAAAGTATTTATGAATATTTGAGGAAGTGATAAACCTGTCTTTTGAAGTGTGCTAGGTCATATAGATATTGGGAAAGACATGCAAAGGTAGAGAGTTCCAAAGCTACGACGCGTAGGGAAAGAAGCAGGTATCAAAACAACCCACCCTTGAGTTGCTGATGGCCACACAGTATTTATGTGACTCAGCAGCTTGCCGAGTATTGCGTGGTCTAACTAGTGGTGTGGGCACACAAGCAGCCAGCTCTCGGGAGCAAAAACCAAAGTAATACCTGTAGAAGAGGAAAATTTAACCAGCATTGCGGCATAGGACAAGGAGGTCAAGTTTGAAAGTTAGCCTGGGACAGTTTATAAGTCGGACTGCTTTCGACTCAACTCTGTCAAGTAAGGATGCAGAGCTAGAAACACCCGAGATATGAGAGCATTACTCCATACAAGGATGAATCAGTCCTTTGTATAAACGGAGCACTGTTCAGAAGAAAAGAAGTTTCGACTTCTAAACAGGACACCCAGTTTCTTAGAGGCAGACTTAGATATTCCTGTAATGCAGGGTTTCCAAGAAAGAGTGGATGTTATGGTAATACCAAGTATGTTCATTGAGTCAAGAGGTGGAATTACAGAACCATCAAAGGACAGACGTGAGTTGTGAGGAGTTTTCGATAGAGAGATGGGTAGAAACTGGGTCCTGGAGGCATTAAGCTTAACAAGATTTTGTCTATCCCACTGAGATATCTTGTCCTTGTCTGCATTTATTGATTAAGCTGTGTCAAGAGGAGATGCAGATTGAGTAAGAGAAGAGGGAACAGAATTGAAGGATGTAGATGAATGCAGTGTTGAGTCATCAGTGTATGAGTGCATTGGATTATTTGTGGAGGAGAGGAAATAATTGAAAAAAAGGAAAAAATATGTAGGGTTCAGGACAGAACCTAGAAGGACACCGCTGTTGATGGGGGAAGAAGGGGGAGGCTTATCCATCAACAACCACAAAGGTAGATTGGCTGGAGAAGAAGCTAGATATGAAAGAGCAAAGTGAGGGAGGGAAGCCAAAAGAGGGGAGCTTAGAGATGAAATGCCAATGCCACACCCTGTCAAAATCCTTAGATATATCAAGGGCAACTACACATGACTCCTCAGAATCAATCAGGGATGATTAGTAAGATAGGAAAGAACATCACCAGTTGATCTTGCCTTACAGAAGCCATACTGGTGCTCAGAGAGAAGACTGTGATTTTCGAGGTGTCTAAGAATATAGGAGTTTAAGGACTCAAAGACTTTGGAAATGGTAGATGTCAAAGCAATAGGACGATAGTTAGATGTGTCAGAATGGTCACCCATCTTCAGGATGGGACATATTAATGCATGCTCCAAGGAGAAGGAAAAGTTGTGGTTTTTAAACAGAAAAGGAACAGACGAGCATGCACAGTTGGTGCAGGTTCGGAGGCACATTCTGTCATTACTTAGGGATGGATGCCATCAGGACCATTAGCTTTGCTTGTTTCCAGAGAGAGAAGCACTTTTTGGACAGGTCAAAAGAGATTACGGGAAGAGGCATAGGATCAGTAAGAGGAGCATCGGGGTGAAGGAATGTTAGAGTCATCCAAGGTGGAGTTAGAGGAGAAATAGGAACCAAAGAGAGCTGCTTTGTCTACAGCAGAGACAGCTGTAGTACAGTCAGAGTGGAAAAGTGAAGGAAAGGTGGAGTGACATAAGTTGTTAAGAGATGCACTTAGCTAAAGATCAGAAAGATCTATCAATGGATGACGATGAGAGAGGTTATTGTACTTCATTTGAATAAAGGAACACTTTGCCTCATGGATAACGTGCTTGCAGTGATTATGGGTAGTGATAAAAGTTGATTGGGAGCCAGAGGAACGAGAGTTTTCCAAATCTGATATGCCTGATCCCTTTCCTAAATGGCCTCAGAACAGGAACGGTTGAACTATGGATTGGATGAAGAGGTCGTCTTCGAGGAAGGGCGGATAAATGCTTCCATTCCCACAGGAATAACCTCTATTATGCATTTGGCAGAGATGGATTTACCCAAGGAAAGTTAAGATGCCAGTATTTATGCCAGGTAAGGGTTGCTGGAGGGGGAGTGCCATTGGAATAGATGCATCTATGAGAGTGTGATCAGATGAACCAGTTGAGGGCAAGATTGTGTATTTACAGTGGGATGGACTAGAGTTGAAAAACAAATTCAGAATATTAGGTGACTCATCATAGCAGTCAGGAATATGAAGAGGGTGTGAGATAATTTGCTATGTTTGGTTTTGCATCCAAACTTGAATATTACTTGCTGATACTATAGTCTAGCCAGGTTTTGATAGTTGCCCAGTGACATTGATTATGTACACAGCAGTCTCGTGTTGGAGAAAGAAGTCTCTTGTCCCTCTGAATTGGCTGACTCAGTTTGTCCTGTTTCAAGGCAAAACAGCACTTATTAAGAATAGTTGGATCATTAACTGGTTAGTCATATTAACAAGGTATTAACAGAAACGCAGATTTATAGTTGTAATTTGTGTAGATATAAGGGATAAGGGATAGTTTTACCTAGGCATGGAAATGATTGATGTATGTTAATTATTGTAATTATGAATGATGGTAAACCAGTTATATTTATTATTAGATCTTTTATTTACTTGCTCAGGTTGATACTTGCTATCGATGTGTGGTACGGGCAGGTGAAACACTCTTCATCCCCACTGGTTGGATCCATGCAGTCCTCACACCCACAGATACACTGGTGTTTGGTGGGAACTTTCTTCATTCTCACAATATTGATCTTCAACTTCAGTAAGTATATACCATGAAATATGTTTCTGGTATTTTATTAAAGTTCAGCAATGTTTAAGATATATCATTTGCAACAGTTGCATGAAGCCAAAGTCTGGCAGTATTTATGCAGTGTGATACAGTAAAGTCCCATTTTAATGGGCTTTGTTGTGTCAGGATTTGGCCTCTGACTGACCCTTTGTACTCTGTTGGACAAAGTTTGGGATCTAACAGATGTTTCTGTAAAAGTCCATTACATCACGGATTAAGTTCCCAAAACTTGGAACCCAGTGGAATTAGTCTGGAATGTTTAGGAATAGTCCATTAGTTATTGACCTTTGTGTAGGATGTGAAGCATTAGAACATGTAACAGCCTGTTGCGTATCACCATGATGTATTTTTTCTTTAATGTGTTATGTTGGAATGTGTTAGAAATGAAGTGTTTTAGGACAATATGTGGTGTGGGGAGTGTTGATCAAGTAAGAAGAGGTAGGTTCAGGAAGAGTTATGGTAATATGAAAAGTATAGCAGAGAGAGCTGAAGAGGATGGGCTTAAATGGTTTGAACATATGGAGAGAATAAGTGAAAAGGGGGTGCCAAAGAGGATTTATGTGTCAGGGTATAATGAGAAGGGGGAGACCAAATTGAATATGGAAAGATGGAATGGTAAAGATGTTGAGTGTTCAGGACCTGAACATGCAGGAAGGTATAAGGCATATATTGGACAGAGTGAATTGGAGTGATGTATAAAGGAGGCGATGTAGATGTGGCAGCCCACCAAATGATGTAAGTGCACTATCATTGATAATCTGTGGATGACAAGGAGTGTGATAATTTTTATTGGCCATGGTGGTAGGTTGCTTGTGGTGTTTAATCTGTGGATGACAAGGAGTGTGATAATTTTTACTGGCCATGGTGGTAGGTTGCTTGTGATGTTATATGGATAAGTGATGGAATCTGATATCAACTGGGAACTATTAATCTTCATGTGAGGTATAGAGCAGTCCTTGACGATTCCTCATGTGAGATACATTCAGTTAGTATGAGATATGTGGATCATTGTTAGGAGGGAAGCACTGCATGTAAAATACATCTAAATATCAGATCAAAATAATTTATTATAAAAGGCAATTAACAGTTTGTGTAGCTTTTTTTTTTCATACTTGCTCAATGTTTCACACATTAGCAAGGTAGTACCAAGATCAGACAAAGAAAAGTGCCTCATTCTATCATATCCTTTCTCTAACTGTTAAGTGTAATGCAATAAAATTACAATCCCCTACGTACAACTAGGCCTCACAGACCTTTCACTGGTTTTCCCTGGCTGTTTCGTATGCACTGATTCAGTCCACTGACAGCATATTGCTTTGATTGACTCTGTTTTGTACATATCTTCTCCCTCCTGCATGTTCAAGCCCTGAGTACTGAAGATCTTTTTCATTCCATCCTTTCATCTCTGATTTGGTCTCCTCCTTCTCCTTTTTCTCTCCACTGCTGACACATATATTTTCATTGTCAACCTTTCATCACCCATTCTCTTCGTATTTCCAAAGTATATCAGCACACCCTTTTCATCTTTCTCAACCATATTCTTTATATTACCACACCTCTCTCTTGACTTATGTAGCCCTGTGTAATTTTTTACTGGATTCATAAGTCGTAACAATTGATGTTTATTGATATAGAGGCCATCATAATATGACAGTATATCTTTCCTATTGCAGTATACCAATATGTAGTTCATGGTACTACTTCTGAACTGATTTATGCACAGTTTTAGTTTAGTTGGCTTCTCAGTGGATTTATATCATTGATGTTTTGTTGATAGAGTTTATGTAAGCTGCACATTAAATAATTTTCCTTATAAAGCTTATTGTATAATTTTTATGTAAGCTACACATTAAATAATTTTCCTTATAAAGCTTATTGTATGATTTTAGGGTTTATGAAATTGAGAAGCAGATTAATGCTCCGGAGAAATTTAGATTTCCTCACTACGAATGTGTGTGCTGGTATGCTGCATCCAGATTAGTGATGGAGTTGCGGGATATGGCTGCAGCAGGTACAAGAGTACCACCAGTCATGATTGCTGGTGCACGTGCACTTGCAACAGCTCTTAGACAGTGGGGAGGAGAGGTAATATAAATACTGTTGGAAATATTTTTTTGCACTTGAAATGAATGACATTACTGTGTATTAAATCTCCTATATATATATTCTTAAATACCAGTACTATTTTAGTAGGTATTGTGATCCAAGTATGTCTCCTTTTGAGCTAATAGTAGTTATCAGTACACTGTGCTAGTTTTGTCTTGATTTCCTTCTTCTTCAGAATGGTAGAGGTGGACTTGAGGCAGTACCTCCTGGCATTAATCCTGTAAAGTTGTTTAAAGACCTCCAAAGAGAAATTCGATGTGCTGAGAAGCAGGTAATTGCTCTAAATCCGCCTAAGCCAGAACGTGAATCCAAACGAAGAAAGAAGAAAGTTTTAGCAGATGATTTCATTGACTACACCAATCTAACCAGCTTCAATAATGTACTAGAGGAGAGATTGCCTGACAGGAAGGTCAAGGTCATGAAGGTCAACTCTCCTCAGGTAAGCCCCTAAAGTTTGAGTGTTAAGACTCAAATCTTTATCTTTCATATTAGGTCATGTTTGGAAGTAGCTGATAGGATATAGATAGAAAGGTATTACGATTATTAATATTTTGAAAATGTACTTGTGAATTTGTTTTGATATATTTTTAGGTATATTAATATTTTTGCTCATTTCAGGTGGAAATTGGTGGTCCAGAGATTGCCAATTTAACAGAGGATCAACAACGAACACTCAAACTAACTCTTCCAAAGACTGCAACATACCCTTATGGTTTAAGCTTTACATCCTCAGACTATGGGATGAGTGGTACTCCACCTCATGACCCTGAATATCCCCGCTTCAAGAATGAGTATCCAAGCAATGTTAAGTAAGTAAGAGAAGAGATTTTTTGTGCATGCCATTTGGCATATTTCACAGATTTAGGGAAGCTTTTACTTGGAGAGTACTTCTTTGAATGTACTTGAGTTAGATGGCTGATGTTACCAGATTTCACATGCAAACAATTACACTGTGAGCAAAACGTCATGTTTGGCAAGGCTTTATGATCATCGAGCGGTGGAAGAGAGTCCAGTCTCTTCAGTGGCCTTTTTGCTTCCAAGGAGTCTGTTGTTTTCTGTCTCCTATGTGGAATGCAGCCTCAAAGTTGCAGGAGCCCAGTAAAAGGGGTCGTGAGTTTGTATCATAATGATAAGTAGGGATTAGCTCATTTGTTATTGCCTCTTTTTAAACTGTGCCTGTTCTGTATGAAAGAGATTGTTTGTGAGGAACTGTAATGGACAACATGAAACATCTATTACATATAGTTTTGATTTATTTGATGTTAGAAGAAGGTGCTATGTTGAGCGGTTTCTAAGAAAAATAATGAGTAACTGGAATTTATTTGAAAGGAACAGCATGATTTGATGAGAGTGTATAAGAAAAAGAGTTGAGAACAGTATTGGTGCACAAATGAGTCAATAGTTTGCAGGTGGAATGAAATACTGGAGCTGTATACCTTTTGTCAGCATGAATCATGGTTTGTTAAACACTTTCATTAACAGTAATAAGAGGCATATAGGGTTTGGAAAAACTCTCCCTTTTGACTCCCATTCAGCAATTATTTCTGCCCGTAATCATTGCATGTATGTTATCCATAAAACAAAATGTTCCTTTATTCAGAGAAGGTGTACCAACCCTCCTTTCCATCCACTGATAGGTCATCTGGTCTTTTGCTAATGGCACTGCAAACAACTTCTTTTGCTCTACCTTTCCTTCTCTTTTTGGTTCTGAGAGTACTATAGCTGTCTCTTCCATAGACAAGGCAACTCTTCTTGGTTCCACTAACTGTAACTTGGATGACTCTAATATTTCTTCACCCCCTGGTGCTTCTCATGCTAACCCTAAGCCCCTCTTGTAATCTCTCTTCAAACTGTATGAAAAGAGCTTCTCTTGCTGGACACAAGCCAAGCTTATGGACCTGATGGCATCCATTTCTCTGAGCTGAAAGAGTGTGCCTCTGAACTTCCACATGTGCTTGCTCGTCTGTTCCGTTTATGTTTAAAAATCAAAATTTTCACTACCTCTTGGAAGCTTGTATTAGTACATCTTATAGCTAAGAGTGACCATTCTCACCCTTCCAACTATTGTCTTGATGCATTGACATCTACTATTTCCATAATATTTGAATCCCTTCTCAATTCCCATATCCTTAGACATTTTGAATCATACAATCTTATCTATGGCTTCCATAAGATGATACCCCCTGATGATATTCTTTCGTATCTTACTAATGTCTGGGCATCATCCCTGAAAGATTTTGGGGAATCCTTTGTTGTTGCCCTTGATATATCTAAAGCTTTTGACAGGATGTGGCATTAGGGTCTCATCTTTAAGCTCCCCTCTTTTGGCTTCCCTCCCTCTCTTTGCTCCCTCATATCTATCTTCTTCTCAGGCTGATCTGTCTCTGTGGATGTTGATGAATCAGCTTCTACCCCTTTCTGCATCATCACTATCCCTCTAGGTTTTGTCCTGTCCCCTACACTTTTTCTCCTTTTTAACAGAGATATCCTTCTACAAATAATAAATGGACTCATGCACTGATGACCCAACTTTGCAATCCTCCACACCCTTCAATTCTGCTGCTTCTTCTCTCACTTGATCTGCTTCTTGTCGTGACATAGCACAACTTTCTCAGTAAACTCTGAGAGAATGTATTAGTGGGGTAGACAAAATCTGATTAAGTTTAATGCCTCCATGACCCTGGTTCTACCCATCTCTCTTATGAAAATTCCTCACAACTCTCCTCTCTTCTCTCCTTTGACAATTCTGTAAATCCACCTTTTGACTTAGAGAACATACTTGGTGTAACTGTAACATTTGCACTTTCTTTTAAACCCCACATTATGGAAATAGCTAAGTCTGTCTCTGATGAACTGGGAGTCTTCTTTAGTTGTCAAAATTTCTTTTCTTCTGAACAGTTGCTCGAGTCAAAATTTCTTTCCTTCTGAACAGTTGCTCGAGTTATACAAAAGCCTGGTTTGTCCTTATATGGAGTACTGCTCTCACATCTAGGGTGTTTTCATGTTCTGTATCCTTACTTGATAGAGTTGACTCAAAAGCCATCTGACTTATCAACTATCCAAGGCTAACTTCAAAACTTGACCTGCTTGCCGTATGCTGCAATGTTGGTTCACTTTCCTTCTTCTATGGTTATTACTTTGGATTTTGCATCCTGGAGCTGGCAGCTTTTGTTCCCTCACCATTATCTAGACTGTGCAATACTCGGCAAGCTGCTGCATCATGTGATCTCTGTGAGGCTATTGGCAACAAGAGGGTGGGCCATTTTGATAACTGCCTCTTTCCCTCCACCTTAAAGCTCTGCAACTCTGTGCCCTCTCATGTGTTTCCTAATACTTATGACTTAGCATATTTTAAAAGACAGGTTTTTCGCTTCCTCCAAAATTCATAGATACTTTCCCTTGTCTTATACTTTCCCCTTTCCTTAACCTGTCAATATTTCAAGTAAGTCCCAGCCTTGATGTGAAGTTTTGTCCGTGACTGCAGCCTCCAATGTACAATAGAGAGAGATAGAGAGAGAGAGAGAGAGAGAGAAAGAGAGAGAGAGAGTGCATGACTGTTAGTATGGGTACAAATATTCAACTCTAAATAACTGGTAGGAAATACAAGTTTGAGGTTCTTAGACAATATTACAGTTTTAATGAATACACTATATAGAAATTTTCTGTGATTATGAGAGCATGTATCCATAAAAGATGAGAGAAATAAATATGTTTTCAAATAAAAGAATGGTGGATTGACTCTGTTAGGAAGTTTAAACACATTTCATAGATGAATGAACAGATGAAGTGTTCAGTTCCATAGATTATGGACAGTCATTCAAGCATGAACATGAAGGCAAAAGATGAAAATTATAATTTTTCATACAACTGCAGGATCTGTTATGGGGTTCCAGCAGCTTTGAGGCTGTATTTCAGTCAGAAGCAAGGAAGTAATGGACTCCTTTGAAATGAGATATTCCTTTAGACTGTACTCCTTTATATCCAGTGATGATGATACAGCCTCACAGAAGATAACAATTCAATCATGGTGAAATCCACACACAGGTGTAGTCCAGTAACACCCAAAGGATAATACATCACTGCTAAACAATATTCAAGTTCCAGTTGTAAGAACTAAGAAGGGTATAATGTACAAAACAAATGTGGAAGTTGTTAGTAAGAAGTTGACATACACCAATCTTTGTCTGATGACTGAGCTACCAAGCGAAGAGAAACTGTACAGTCTGTCTACTGGGCACTGAAGGTGCAATGTAGATTAGTACTAGTGTGGGACAAAGATGGTATGCCTGTTGTTTATGATTAGTGTCTCAAAGTTATGAAACAATTACTGATTTGCTTGATTTTCCTGAGAAACTTGCTCAATAATACTTGCTATTATTTGCTAAAAACTCTTAAACAAGGTGGAAACAGTATCATGAAAAAATTCAGAGTTGCAAATCCTAAAGAAGTTTTAATCCCTTTTGTTCATTTGCTTCAGTTGCTAGAGAAGGAAAAAAACCCGTGTATGGGCACTACCTACAGAGAGAGTACAAGGCATATGGAGATGTACAAAAGAAAGCAAGTAGAAAAAGTGGAAGGTGCAGGGGCTGAAGCAGAGGGCAAATGAGAGATGAGATGAAGGAGTATTGACAAACTTCAAAGACAACAGTACATTGTTTTGGTAGGAGTTGAAGAGTTTGAGAACTTGAGAAGAAATGGGATAGTCAATGAACGGAGCAGATAGGGAAGTGGTAACGTGCAAGGAAAAGGTAAAGAGGAGATGGAATAGTTTCAAGAACTGTTGATTGTGTTAGATCACTGGGTGGCAGGTGTTGGGTGTTTGGGACATGGAGGTAAGTAGAGCATGAGAGTTGTGCTGAATGTTTTGGTTAAAAGAGAAGACTGAAAAGAATGTACAGGTTTGTATAAAAGAAGATAATGGAAAAAGATAAGAGGAACAATAAGCAGTGGAGATAACGTGAAAAAAGTGTTGAGAAATGCTGACAAGGAAAGAGTGGAATCCCACAGATGTGAAAGAGAAAATGTGAGTAAGTAAGAAATAGGATGGAATGAAATCCAAAGGTATATTCTTACATATCAACAAAGCAAAGAACAAGAACTTTAAGTCCAGATCTTTTACAGTAAGTAAAAGAAATAGGTAAAGAGCCCCCAGAAAATATGCAAAATGGTAACTATTCAGTGAAGTCAGTAACTGATACTAAAAACAAGGAGAAGTGTACGTTTTGAAAATGGAAAATTCTATTCTTTCCAAAGCAGTGCTCTTTAACTATTGTGTATATTGCCTGGGAATATATAGGTCTGATCCCACCTAACTCGCATGATTCTTGTGAGGAGGCATCAGTCTTCACTCTCCTTTAGTGAAACATCTTAGTGTGATTGCAGCAACTCACTTGTTATTACAGCCCAACCTTGGTCAGTCATCAATTGCCATTGGGCTGGTTTCATCAACCTGCTCACAGTTCACAATTTGCTGATTGCAAGCACCAACTCTTGGCAGTCAGAGAGAGAAAGAGAGAGAGAGAGAGAGAGAGAGAGAGAAGAAATACTCTCAACTTTATTTCCAACATTTCTATCACATTCTTTCATCTATCCCTAACCCTTATTCTCATTTCCTTTATATCTCTTCTTGCTCTTTCCTTTTCTCCTTATTTCCACACAAACTCTTTGCTGCAATATTTACAGCAAAAAAGTTTATTGCAAAGGAATTTGCCTCTTATCACACTGTTATTGAAAGTTTTAACAATCTGGATTCATTATGAAAAAAGGTACACAGCTCCAGTATTTCATCTCACCTGCAGCTGTTTACTCATTTGTGCACCACTGCTTTCCTGAGACCTACATTTCATGAAAACCTGCTGCTATTACCTGTATTGTCTTGACAGAGATGATTTAGAAATGTGTACTACATATGTTCTTAAAGAGTTGTTTGCAAGCTGAAATATTTCCAGTTTTGTGTAGATACTTTCTTGAGTTCCTGTGTAAGTGTTTCATTTTTCAGAACTGAATATGATTGGTCAGATAGTCCTGGAGTAACACCATACAAGTTGGTAGATCCTGGAGGAGTACGTATGAAATTTGGACGCACAGGCAGCACAGACTCAGATGTTCCCTCAGCACCAACTTCAAATACAATCAGAATAAAGCTCGAGTTTGTAGCTGTTGTATTTTTATGGATTTTAAGTTAGTGATGACAAAAGATTTTCAACAAAATATACTTTGTGAAGCTTTTATGGTGTGTTCACTGGTGGTGCAATTTACTGCTGAATATATGAAAATTGGAATCTGGTTATCAGTATAAAGGCATATTTTGTTGTTGCATTTGATAGATCAAACTTAGATGAGAAAATTATAAAAGAGTTGTATCTTCTAAGACAGATGGCATGTTAGAACTTATGGCTCTTAGGCTTTTGTCCATATTAATTAACCCTTTCTTGCACATTAGATGCTACTGTGGTATCATAATAAATCCTTACCTTTACTCATTACTGTATTGTCATGACATCATTAGAAATTATCACCTCTTCCTCACTCTGGATGCCACAGTGGCATCATGAATAATCCTTACTTTACCTCATATTGAATTCTTAACATGTCATAATACAAAAAAAATATTACTAAAAATCAAGGCATCAATATTATGATGTTAGATTTCATACAGGTTATGGTGTAGGATTTGTATGTCACATGGGTGGATGGAGCTTGCACAGAGGAACATCACTTTTTCACTGACTGCTGCTGTGTGAACATGAATACATCACTAAAACTTGCAAAATTGGATTGAAACTTATTATTTATATATTTTTTCAGCACAGTTCTATTCATTAGGCTTTTATCTAATTCATGAACCCCTGATAATCATCACATGGATGGGTAGTCTCTCCTCACACAAAATGAATAGTTTATTGGTGAGTAGAGAATACTCATATTTAGTGTTTTATATAATACGTTGTTATTACTGTGCTCATGATAATTAATACAGTACGTTATATTTGTCAAAAGGTTAACATTGGCTGGGAATGGAACCACCTCTTTTACTATGGAAATCTATCTATCTATCTATCTCTGACACTTGTTCCAACTGGAACTCCCTCAAGGGGGTGGCCATGGCAGTAGTCTCTCCATTATTGTTAAACTCCAGAGCTGCTTCTTATCCTTTAGTGCCTCACCCTTAACAGGTCACTGGCAGAGGGCAACTCTAGCACAGTTTTTGCAGAGGCTTCTACTAATGCTCTTACTGACTACATTTACTTAATGCTCCTACCTACTACTTCACCAAATGTCTCTTACCTAATGTTTCTACCTTTTACTTTTAACTACTGCTGCTACCATTTTGCCAAAAGGCAGGGCTAGTGCATGGTGCTCTCTACATGAAAATCTAGAGTTACAAAGAATGAGCTGTGTGAGTTGAGTTTTGTCAAATGTTATGCATGAACAGGAGAGAATATATGTGTGTGGACAGAATGCCAGTAGCCCATGAATGGGTGAGGTAGAAAGAAAAGTCAGCTAACTGGTTCAGAAGAGTGCAACCTGACAACCACAGAGGTGCTGGCTCACAACACAGCCATCACTAACCCTCCCGTTACCCAGTTGGGTAGTACTGGTAATATCCCTCCCTGGTCGTTGGCCACCCACCAACTAGTACCTTCCTGTATTCATTTTTACTGAATTCACTCATGCCAACCTTTTCAAGGAACAAAGCCCTTGGTATAAATGAGGTACATTTGTAATGCCTACAGTGGGGTTTACTCCCTTTTCTTATATACAGCATAATGCCTACTGCCTTTGTCCATTCTTAGGCACTGAACACTTTAACATGTATCCATGCACAGTTTCTAGATCCACTAATCAGCACCTTCATCTGTTCTATTCACCATCTTGTTTATGAATCCAGCCAGTCATTTGCTTTATTGTTTGTCTTACATCCCATACGTTTATTTCCCTTTCTCCCTGTATATGATCCCTCTATACTATGATACACTGTCTTCTCCTCTCACTTCCAGTTAACTTTTTGAAATGATTCTTTCTGCCTCTTACATTAGTTATTTCATTCTTTGTTGCTGGCATTCTCCCATACTTGTCTAATGTTCTTTATCTTCTTACACATATCTTTCTTCCACTTCTAAGAACTTCCTTCTAGAATTGTGTATTACTCTTTAAATTCTGGTATATTCTCCAGAGATGCTTTGCTTTCCTTTTATTCATCTCTTGCATCCTTTTAGCTTTTCTCCTCAGTTCTTTATATTCCTCTTTTTTTACCCTCCATTCAGGTGTTTCATGGTGGATTCAGCTTCATCTTTCAGCCATTTTTCCATTCCTCAAGCTCTGTAAAGAGGTTTATTCAGCTATGCTTTAGCTCTCTTTCTATAGCCTGTTCTTGTAGTACTGTACACATCCTTGGCATCCTCTAATAATACATTCGTGAACCATCTCCATGTCACTTCAACCTTTCTCTAAAATGTTTTGGATACTTTTAGCTTTTCATTTATCTTCTTGTGAAAGCTGAGTCTCACTCATTCATTCGTTAGCTTTTCTTCTTTTATTTTTCTTATTTTTAGTTTGTGTTAGTTAACGGGAAGAACTAATACCTCTGGCATCCACATCCATGTTTGCGTTCTCATGCATGACCACACCTTGGTTAAGTTTTAAATAATTTAATATTTATCCCTATGTTTGATATATGGTCATTTAACTTTATGTGCAGATGCTTATTTAACCTGCATGTGGTTGCACTGTGACTGAGAGGTCACTTTTGGCGAGGCTTTGTTATCATTTGTTGGACAATATGGCGAGTGTTCTCATCAAGAAACTGCTCACTCCAGAGGAGTTTACATTTCCTTACTCCTGATTGGAATGCAACCTGAGAGACTGGAGGAAGTCCATAAAAGGGGTCCAGGGTTTTGTAATTGTTTAACTAATACTGATGAATGTTTCAGCTTCTCACCATGTTTCAACTTATCACCTAAATAGGTCACCTGTCCTACACTTCATACCTCAGAAGTAGATTGTATAATGTATGATTACTTTGGTTGCCCTTTACAATTTAAGTTCTAAATCCATCTTTTTGTACATTTCTATTCACATTCTATCCTATACCTATAATCTATTAAAATTACAAAGAAACAATAAGACAGTGTCTAGAATGTTACTACATTTTCTAATTGTGGTCACTGTTTTGGCCATCTGTGGTTGCTACTGTTCATAACAAGCGAGCAGTTGTTGGTGTTGCGATCCACTCCTCTAATGGACCTGTGTTTAGATCCCAGACAAGGCAATCATATCGCAGCCATCCCAATAGTTCATCCTTTCCTTTGAGTTGGTTGATAAATTGCTGTGTAGTGTAAGCTTAGGTTTGTGTTGTGTTTGTTCATAAGGTTAGAATACAGTATATGTACAGGGAAAAGATAAAGGACAACATGAGTGTACTCTTTGTGGTCACAACTCAAAAGATATAATGACAAATAGTAAATTTTAGGAAAAGATTGTATAGAATTAGGAGAAAATTGAGAATACTGGCACTTCAGCAAATCTGTCTGGAATAACTTGTGTAATTTCTTTTCTGACTTTCCTTGGGTAAATTACTGTCTTTTAGTTGGTGATGCCTCTGTCTCCACCACATGCATAGCAGAGGTTATTATTGTGGGAATGGAAGCATTTATCCCCTCTTCCTCCAACACAAATTCTTCATCCAATCCATGGTTCAGCTGTTCCTGTTCTGAGGCCTTTCAGGCAAGGGATCAGGCATATAGGATTTGGAAAAATTCTCCTTCCTCTGGCTTCCATTCAGCTTTTATCACTGCCTGTACTTATTGCAAGCACATTATGCATGAGACAAAGTGTTCCTTTATTCAAAGGAAATGCGATAACATCTCCTTGTCATCCACTGATAGGTCTAAGGGCATCTCTAACAACATATGTCGCTCTACCTTTCCTTCACTTTTCTGTTCTGACGGTACTATATCTGTCTCTGCTGTAGATGAAGCAAGTCTCTCTGGTTCCCATTTCTCCACTAACTCCACCTTGGATTACTCTAACATACCTTCATCCCCTGATGCTTCTCTTACTAATCCTGTGTCCCTCCCCATAATCTCTTTTCGGATTGTCCAAAAAGCGCTTCTCTCTCTGTACACAAGCAAGGCATGTGGTCCTGCTGTTCCATCCCTGTATACTGAAAGATTATGCCTCTGAGCTTGTACCTGCTTTTGCTTGTCTGTCCATTTCTGTTTAAAAACCAAAACTTTTCCTTCTTGGAAGCATGCATTGATACATCCCTTCCTGATGTAGGGTGACGGTTCTGACCCATCTATCGTTCTATTGCATCTCTCCTCAACTCCCATATCCTTAGACACCTCAAAAATCAAATTCTTTTTTGTGATCACCAGTATGGCTTCTGTAAGGCAAGATCCACAGGTGATATTCTTTCCTATCTTACTAATGTCTGGTCATCATCCATGAAAGATTTTGGGAGTCATGTGTATTTACCCTTGACATATTGAAAGCTTTGGACAGGTTGTGGCATTGGAATCTCATCTCTAAGCTCCCCTCTTTTGGGTTCCCTCCCTCACTTTGCCTGTTCATATCTAGCCTTCTCTCTGGCCGATCAGTCTCTGTGGTTGTTAATGAATTAGCCTCCCCCCTTTTTCCCATCAACAGTGGTGTCCTTCAAGGTTCTGCCCTATCCCCTACACTTTTTCTCCTTTTTTTCAACGATTTCCTCTCCCCCACAAATAATCCAATGCACTCATATGCCGACGACTCAACACTGCATTTATCCACATCCTTCAATTCTTCTCCTTCTTCTCTCATGCGGTCTGCATCTCGTCTTGGCACAGCTTTCTCAATAAACTCGAACAGAATATCTGAGTGGGGTCGATGAAATCTAGTCAAGTTTAATGCCTCCAAGACCCAGTTTCTACCCATCTCTCTATTGAAAGCTCACAACTTTTATCTCTCCTTTGATGGTTCTGTAGTTCCACCTCTTGACTCAATAAACATACTTGGTATTACTTTAACATCCACTCTTTCCTGGAAACCTCACATTATGGGAATAACTAAGTCTGCCTGTAAGAAACTGGGTGTCCTGTTTTAGAAGTTGAAACTTCTTTTCTTCTGAATAGTTGCTCCATTTATACAAAGGATTGATTTGTCTTTATATGGAGTACTGGTCTCACATCTGGGGTAGTTCTTGCTTTGCATACTTACTTGACAGAGTTGAGTGGAAAGCAGTCCGATTCATAAACTTTCCCAGGCTAACTTCCGAACTTGACCCTCTTGCCCTACTCCGCAATGTTGGTTCACTTTCCCTTTTCTATAAGTAGTGCTTTGGTTTCTGCTCCCAAGAGCTGGCTGCTTATGTGCCCCCACGACTAGCTAGACCCTGCAATACTTGGCAAGCTGTTGCGTCATATGATTTCTCTGTGGCCATTGGCAACTCAAGAGTGGGCCTTTTTGATAACTGTGTCTTTCCTCACACGTTGAAGCTTTAGAACTCTCTACCTTCTCATGTCTTTCCCGATAAATATGACCTGGCACATTTTAAAAGACAGGTTTTTCACTTCTTCCTGAATTTGTAAATACTTTCCCTTGCCTTTTCTTTTTCCTTTCCATAATTCTCTCTATATTTCAATTAAGGCCTGGCCTTGATGTGGACTTTTGTCTGTGACTGGAGCCTTAAACATAAAAAAAAAGATGATGATGGAAGATGGAGAGAATGAATCTGAGTGTTGATATTATCTGTAATGAAGAATAGGAGACAGAAGTTTGATGGTGATTATTGCAAGAAATAGAATTTGGGATGTAGGTAGTAGTTGGTAGGAAGCCAACGACCAAGGAGCTATATTACCAGTACTGCCCGCCTGGGTATCAGAAGGGTTAGTAACAGCTGCACATTGAGCCAGTACCTCAGTGGTTGTGAAGATGCACTCTTCTGACCCAAGCAACTGTCTTTTCTTCAGCCTCACCCATACATGGATTACTGGTATTCTGTCCATAAACATACAAGCTTTCCTTGTCTCACATAAGACTTGAGAACATGTAACTCACACAGCTCATTCTTCATAACTTTATATTTTCCTTGGTGAGTGCTGTGTGCTAGCCCTGCCTTTTGGCAAAATGGTAGGAGCAATAGATAGAGGTAGTAGGTAGGAACATGTAGGTAGGAGCATCATGTAGAAACATTAGGTAGTAGTATTGGTAGAAACATTAGGCAGGAGCATTTAGGTAAAAGTAGTCAGTATGAACATTAAATAGGCGCCTCTGTAAACTTGCCCTTTGCCAGTGGCCTATTAAGGGTGAGATATTAAAGGCTAAGAAGCACCAGGGGAATTCGCTAGTTAAGGAGACTCTATAGCCAAGGCCACTCCTTGAGGGAGTTCCAAAAGGGAATTGGCATCAGAGATATAGATCGATAGAATTAGAGGAGCCAGAAGAGCCTTCCAAACCACATGTAGGTCACTAGTCACAACAGTAGCAATGAGTACCATTCGTAATATTTACAGTAATTAAAGTTTTGTACGATTTAGGATTGAAAATGTGAGAAAGATGTTCAAAACAAAAATCCCCGTAGATTCACACATAAATGAAAGTATGCTTAAGTGATATGTGCATGTACAATATGAATTGTGATAAGCTGGTGAACCTTTATAATAAGAATTATTGCCTTATGTATATATTTCTATTCACAGGAATGAGAATATTGAAATTAAGCAGCATAATGAATCTGTATATGACTTTCATGAAGATGGCGACAGTGATGAACGTGAACCCTCTGGCCTTATGATTGATGAAACCCCAAGACGCAAAGGTGTTCGTATTCAGCCACAAGAACCATTGAAAATCAAGCTTAGTTGTGAGTTTTTTTTCTTATATATGAATAAAACAACATTATTTATACTGGTATCAGATCATTTTGGAGAGACTGTAACTTAGCGCTGGATATACAAGCATTGTCTCAAAGAGGAAAATACATTCATAATGATGTTTAGTAATCTGCCCATCTTACCTTCTCTAAGTTTCTTTCTGTCATCTGTCTGTAGATAATTTTTGTGCCCCTCTTTGCTGATGAATCTCAGATGCATATGTATGACCATTTCTTTTCCCAAAACTATTTCTACTCTGTTATTTCATTTTATTTATTATACTTGATCACCGCATCCCGCGTTAGCAAGGTAACACCAAGAAACAGACTAAGAAGGATCTATCCACTCTCTTACACATATATACACATATATGGACATAACACATATTTATTTTATTATTATTTTTTTTTTTATTATTATACTTGATCGCTGTTTCCCGCGTCAGCGAGGTAGCGCTAGGAAACAGACGAAGAAAAACCCATCCCCC
>JAYMFT010384440.1:0-35696 GCA_038088735.1 Panulirus argus
TATAGCGTTAATGGGATGGCCTTGATTAGGGCCTTAGCTGCCCGTGCCGTCTCAGCTAACATAGAAAAAAAAAACTAAGCTGGACAAAAATTATATTGTTTACTGCATGGAAACAATGCATTCAGGTGAAGCCAGGAACATAGGATGATGCATTGAAGAGACATTACTGTTTGTTGGTATGTATGCTATTTGCCTGAAGTCCTGTGTCATAATAAGTAATTAGTTTGTCTTTTTTCTTACCATTTCATATTTTGATAGAACTTGATTCATCCTTTGTTGTGTGATGTAGAAATTGATATTGTTGGAAAATACGGATGAACTTTCCCATTTTTTCTAGTTCCCAAATCTTACATGGGGTTTCGCCCCCTTGGACCCCCTAGATCAGGATGTTTTCACGTGTCTGATCTTCCACAGAAATGACGAAAAAAAAAATCAAATGGATATTGCAGTGGTTAGATGGCGGCGGCGGTAAGGAAGAACAAGTGGAAGCTGATCTCTTGAGTCAGTTTATAAACCTTTATAAACCTTTTCTTTTGCAATGACGTGATCAGGCAGCCGTCAAAACTTGATGTTCTGTCATATATTGGAACCCTCAGCTCCGTAAGCGTTTTGTGCGTAAATATATAGTTACTTCACCATTTTTAGTGAGTTCATGTAGGGCAATAACGTATGCGTCACTGTTTGTGGTGATGAAAATTCCTAGTTGTGGTTACGGTGTGTGGTGACTGGGAATGAATCGTGGTGACTGTAGGGGAATGGCCGTTATGATGCCTTTTTCGTGACACATTTAAGTTTTGGAATTCTCTTCCTTTTGTCTTTTCCCCTTCATAGAATCATTCTTCATTTTAGAGTCAGGTCTTAAAACATTTGCGGATCCTTGACTAATTTCTACTTTCTTTTTCCTTTACTTTTTCCTGTCACTCGAGATAGCCTTGGTAGGGGCGTGTTATTTGCCCTTGCCATGCTGCTCACTATAAAAAAAAAAGAAAAATACTTCGGACACTTGATACCCAACTGACCCATGAATCATATAGATATGAATTTCCCAAATGTGTGCAGGACTCATATGATATATTTTATGTATTAATGTCAGAAATGATGAAATATGGTTGAAATACTCAGACAGTATTTATAAGAGCATGAGAAAAAAAAAATGCTGATTATTTGTTGGCGGGAATTCTTTTGTGCTCATATCATACGGTGTCTTTAAGAGGTGTATGTCACGCCAACCCTATTTTTTCAGCCACCATTCTTAGAAAAGGTGTGGCGTACAAAGCAGTAAAAAAAGTTTGGGGTCCCTAACTGTCATTCAGTTTTTCTCCTAATATTATTTGCGTATGATGGGATCAGTGTTTACTAAGACTGGTATAAAACACATTTCTAAAACAATTGTCTAGGAAAAGTACTAAGACCGTTAGATGATTCCATATGTTTTATATTGTTTCGTTTTTGTTATATCAAAAAAGGAGAGCATGATAAATAAGAACCACATACGGCACATGGAAATGTTTAGTTCCTTATTATGTAAAAAGATTATCACTCTATTTTGATTTTCTTTCATTTTATTTTTCCTTGTACAAGATTTGATTTATTGGTTATAACTATAGTTAAGAGGTGTTCCTTAACAGTAAAACGATATTCCTTAATTTTAGCGTGTGATGTAATATTCAACTGGAAATATATCCAGAATTATGAAGCCTGTGAAGCTTTCTTTCAAGCAAGCTATTCAGTGTTATGCATCACTAAATTCAGATTCTTCAAAATCTCTTAGTTATAGATTGAGCTTAGGGCGCTTACATGCTGATGATGTTTTATCGCATTTATTCCTGTGGGTGCTTGTATGTAGGACTTGACCAGGGAACCTAACGACCACAGTCTACACCTTCCTCCACCCGGCTCACTAGCCCTTCATAAAGACATGTAAACAATGAGAAATTCTAGCCATGAACCGATAAGCGTGCAGGCATATTCATGACACCTCCCCAAGCCTTCATTACAGGCGCGGACCCACGGGCAAAACCTGGGACCCATAAGAAGTAAGACCTAGAAAACACAAGAGCCAAAGCATGGACTTTGACAGCAATGGTTATGAAAGCCAGGACCACTTTGTCCTCCGATTATACCTAGAAGTTTGCTGTCTTTCCTCGCAATTTCTCCATGTGTATTAGGAAGTCTGCGAAGTTGCATCCGACCCACCGCTTCTCAAGATCACGTAGTAGCAGCGACAGATTACGAGACATAAACCAATAGTGGTTGTTATGAATAACCAATGAGTCAGATGTCCTTCACAGAAGTTATTTTGGCTCGTTGCACTGCCGGACGTGCACTGGTTTATCGTCAGGCCAGGATGTATTTTGAGAGCAGATTTAACACTAGTGGAGTACATCCTGTGTTACCAGATGATTCAGAGCTAAAATTGTCCCTGATGCGTACTTCAAATGCGTTTGAAAAAAGACTGAATAGTACGATCATCATTAGCTATTATACATAAATTGTTCGTTGATTTATTTATACCTCAAGAGCGTCAGTATCGGTTGGCCGAGTACGGCAGCGCGCAGCTTGGAGCGGATGGAAATAAAGTGGAGAACACTCCTAGCTATCTTCATTTCCAGGACCCTGCAATCTGTTGCAAGGCCCCACTAAACGTCACCAGGACCCAGCTACTCCATGTTAGGTCTCTGCCACCCGATGCTTGGAACTTGCTCCTAGCAACTAGCCCATGCTGTATGTTATCATGACATTTTTACCTCTTATTCTCTATTCGCTGCGAGGACTCTCCCGTACTCTAATTTTCTATCCACTGCCACAGCTGGGCTACTCACTCGCCTCAGGTACCCACTACTACGACTTTACTACTTACTACCAGAGTCTCACCTACCTGTTGCCAGGCCTACCCGGAAGATAGGGCAGGGTCTCGGGAGAGTGTGTCTGCAGCACCTAACCCCGTGGTTGGCGGGTGTGGTTCGCACAGTGACTTTCACTAGTTGGCGGTACTGTGGATGTCACGACATGGCCCCACAGCTCCGTACCGTCTCCAGCGTTCTGCCTCTCTCTCTCTAAGGAAGCTTTCTAAGACGTTCCTAAAACGTTGGCAGCAGCTGTAGCCATATATTTTGGCAGTAGGTTTAGTCTATTGATTGGGTCTTGTTGGGCAGGTGGATGCTGCCAGCATTTATATAGCGTGAAGACTGACCTCTAGATGTCTAAAGAGAACACTGTTACTTGGGAATCTTCTGACATATATTTCTTTGGAAGCTTTAGTCATAATATTAACGTGTGAAAGCATTGCAAGTAGTAGTGGCATCACAGTCATGTAATCGTGAGCGATAAACCGCACAAATGAAGCTCACGATATCTTAATCATGCGAAGTATAATAAACCCCACGTTATCATGTCTGCATCATAGTGAAGTGATAGTGAGAGGTAGTAAACCGCGTAAGTAAACTTTACTATGTGTAATCTTGATTATTGGCAAGTGGTGGTGATGTGGAACAGGCTCCGCGGACGAACCTTTCGGTAGACTTACTAAAAGATGAAATGTAAGCAGTGACGCGAGGCGGACCACTTGATGAGCAACGTTGTGTTGATCGCTGGGTTAGTTATACCCCATGCCTGGCGAAGATGGTTCTTATTTTTTATTGTTAATAAAAAAGAAGTGTTGTGTTCCTGGTTGATATTATGTAAGAATAGAAATGTTAAGATTTGTTAGTAGCTATTTTACATAAAATATTAAGAACAGTATATATATATATATATATATATATATATATATATATATATATATATATATATATGGGGATTAGGGAGGCAGGCAGGAGGATGTCTAGCTTGGTATAAACAAGACGGTCAACTCCCTATCCCCCGTTCCCTGCGGCCGGACCACCCCCCTTCCCGCCCCGTCCTCAGAAGCAGGACTCCCCGTCTCCTGTGATAGGAATATCTGCCCCCTGGGGATTGGCTCCCGCCACCTGGGGCACAGCTGTCGTGGCGGGACGACAAGAAAACTGCCAATCATTTAGGTAAACTACTCATCGTGCCTGGGAAGCGTATACTTGTGTAGGCAAACAATTGTTCGTTTCGCCAAATGACCATTTTTTTTTTTATTTAGGTTGCTAAATAATGATTGAGGTAGGGAACTGGTCATTTTAGACAACAGACGCCCAGAATTTACAGACATTCAGACTATTGCGTGATAATTGTTGCACAACCCACAGTTTTTTTTTTTTCCCACAGACGCTGTGATTCTTTGTACATCACGTTAATTACCCTTTAACCCCAATCGGTAAGACGACTCAATCACTTCAGTACAACTTAACCTTTGAGTACGACAATTTCACCCTTGAATACGATACATTTTTTCTTTTTCAACTTGCCTGTGGGTTAAGCCACCGTACACACGCATTGTACTCAAGGGTGTTCACTCGTCGTACTTAGGGCGTTTAGTTGTTGTACTGAAGAGTTTAGTGTGAATGTACAGTTGAAGACCTGGTTCTGTATAACGACAGCCTAAACGACTGGTTCTGTATGACGAGAATAGTTAAAAAAAACTAGTTCTTTATAACGAGAATATAGTTAAACAAATGGTTCTGTATAACGTGAATACAGTTAAGCAACTGGTTCTGCATAGCGGAAATACAGTTATTTTACTAATTTTTGGTCATCATCGGGGTCTCATCTCTAAGCTCCCTTCATTTGGCTTTCCTCCCTCACTTTGTTCCCTCATACCTAGCTTCCTCTCTGCCCGATCTAACTTTGTGGTTGTTGATGGATCAGCCTCCTCCTCTTTCTCCATCAACAGCGGTGTCCCTCAAGGTTCTGTCCTGTTCCATAAACTTTTTCTCCTTTTTATCAACGATTTCTTGTTTTCCACAAATAACCAAATGCACTTATACGCTGACGACTCAACACTGCATTCCTCCAAATCGTTCACTTCTGATCCATCTCCTCTCGCTGGACCTGCATCTCGTCTCAGCACAACTTCATTAAAATCAGACTTGGACAGGATATCTTAGTGGGTTAAACGAAATCTCGTTAAGTATAATGCCTCCAAGAACCAGTTTCTACCCATCTCTCCATCGAAAATTCCTCAACTTTCTTCTCTCCTTTGATGGTTCTGTAATTCCGTCTTTTGTCTCAGTGAACATACTTGGTATTACTGTAACATCCACTCTTTCTTGGTAACCCCACATTATGGAAATAGGTAAGTCTGCCTCTAAGAAACTGGGAATCCTGTTCAGATGTGGAAGTTTCTTTTCTTCTGAACAGTTGCTCTGTTTATAAAAAGGATTGATCCATCCTTGTATGGAGCACTACTCTCACATCTGCATCTGCATCTTTACTTGAAACAGTTGATTCAAAAGCGGTCCGACTTATAATTCTCCCAGGGTAACTTCAAAACTTGACTCACCTGCTCTGCGCCGTAATTTTGGTTAACTTTCCCTCTTCTATAGGTATTACTTTGGTTTTTGCTCCCGAGAGCTGGCTGCTTGTGTGCTCCTCACCACTAGCTAGACCACGCAATACTCGGCAAGCTGCTGCGTCACTTGATTGCTGTGTGGCCGTTGGCAACTCAAGGGTGGGCCGTTTCGGTAACTGTTTCTTTCCTTAATAACTATGAGCTAGCACATTTTAAATGATAGGTTTTTCACTTCCTCCAAATTCGCAAATACTTTCCCTTGTCTCATCTTTTTACCTTTCATAATCCTCTCTGTATTTCAATTAAGGCCCGACTTTGATGCAGACTTTCGTCCGTGACTGGAGCCTCCAACATGAAAAAAATCTGGTGCTTTATAACCAGAATACGGTTAAACTACTGGTTTTGTTTAACGAGATATACAGTTAAACAACTTATTCTGTATAACGAGAATACAGTTAAAGAACTGGTTCTGTATAACGAGAATACAATCAACTGGTTTTGTATAATGAGAATACTGGAAAACATCTGGCTTTGTATAATGAGAATACAGTTAAACAGCTGGTTCTGTATACCGAGAATAGTCAAACAACTGGTTTTGTTCAAAGGAAACCAGAAAATCAAAATCCACTTTACAGTTGTCATTCGTTGATGTAGGTCGGTATGGAGGCAGCTGGTGCTCCCTGATGTCAACAGTGCCAGAAGGGGATCAATAAAGAATCAGGTGATGCTACCAATGGAAATAGCGCCAGGAGAACAGTTGAATTCACCAGATGTAAACAGCGTTAGAGGATTATCTGATCTTTAAAGTGTAAACAAACGTCAAGTGAAGAGTCACCTGATCCTGCAAGATGTCAACAACGCTGGCAGAAAAACAGCTGACCAACCAAGCTCACCCACGAGGAGAACAAAAACTCCCGTAGAAAAACAAAAACTCCCGGGCAGATTCAGTTGTTTTGCTGGGTCATGAAGTGGCCAAGTCCCTGGTCTGGCTGGGGTAGTGAAATAGCCGGGTCCCTGGTCTGGCTGGGATAGTGAAGAAGCCAGGTCCCTGGTCTGGCTGGGGTAGTGAAATAGCCAGGTCCCTGGTCTGGCTGGGGTAGTGAGGTAGCCAGGTCCCTGGTCTGGCTGGGGTAGTGAGGTAGCCAGGTCCCTGATCTGGCTGGGATAGTGAAGAAGCCAGGTCCCTAGTCTGGCTGGGGTGGTCAGGCAGCTAGGTCCCTGGTCTGGCTGGGATAGTGGATGCATTTGGAGATGATGCCACACATTTATTTTCATATCGGTGAATTGTTTATTTGATTTAGCATGTATGGTTTTGTTGTGTTCGTCAAATGTAATGAGTGAGGGAATTATTTATCCCCTGAAGAAATGATAAATGCTAGATAAGAGGCGGAGGAGGACAGATAAGTACTCACCTAAATTTCGACCTTTTACAGTTTTCAAGAGCATTGCATAAGGTCTTGAATGTGGCGTTATCTGTGGTTGCCTCTTCTGAAGTACCCACTGTATAAAGACTAGTAACGTTTGTCCTGCGGTAGCCTTATGAGATCCATATTGTATATTGCTTCTGCTATCCTTGAGGAAGGCTGGAGGATAGCAGGGTATGGTCGCAGCAATGGGATGGTGTGTGACGTGGTGGCTGGAGCTGGCCGCTTCCAGCTGTGCCCCGGGGCCCTAGATTATGGTGTACCTCGCTAATTACTGCAATTTACACTGGAAAGAGTGTTTGGAGGTCTGGGCTTGAGGGGCAGCAAAGATATTGTTTCATATTTTCTAAATGAAAATGTTCATTTCCCCCCTTTTTTTTATAGGAAGCGTAGAATGATTCTCGTGTGCGTTGTGCATACCGTACATTGCTAGGAGGTTAGTGTGGCGAGAGGTGATGGCTGGGAAAGGATTTTACTTATATTGTTGTGGTGGAAGCTGAGGGAACTTACCTCAGCAGCCAGGGAGGAGGACACGTGTTGGGGGGATGGGGCTGGCGGGAGCAGTGTTCGTCTGCAGGCTATACCATAATGGTTGTTGTGGGCGGCCCTGTGGTGGCTGGGGGTACACCCGCGCTGGTGCTGCTGCTCTGCTGGTGAAGAGACCAGCCGCATTAGGTTTTTGGTGGTGGTAGCACTGTAGGGTCTGGGGTACGTTTTTGATGGTGGTAGTAGTGCAGTGGCTGGAGTTGGTGTGTGGTACTAACGCTAGGTCTGGGATACGCACAATGTATTAGCAGTACAGAGAACCAGGCCCGTGCCTGGTGTCGGTCTGCTCAGTCTTATGGTAACTGTTTAAAACGAAAACCAGTCGATGTTTCCTGATACGTTCCGTCAGTATCAACAACCAGGCAAATGTTGGCCACACGTACCATCACTTTGGGGGTTATCACCATTGTTTGTCTTTCATTACAGCGTCTGAGAAGGTTGAAGAGCTGCACGTGTTTGTATCAAATATTCAAATGAAGGATCACGGTAATTAACGCTTCGTTGTGAATCCATTTCTGAGTGGATAAAGATATGAAATCCATTCAAACGGAAACAAGTGTCTGGAGCTGCAGAACTTCGCGAAAACTGGTGAGTTTTATAGCCCAGCAACCCTGGATGGTGGCACATCACCCTATCGTGCCCCTCCCTCAGCCATCATTAGACATATACAAAGTTTTGACCATGATGGTCCTGTATGGTCAGTGTGTGTGTGTGTGTTGTCACTATGGAATGTAAGATTTAGTGCTGCGTTCTACGTTTCGTACTCAACTGTTTCTCACAGAAAACAAAGAAAGTAACAGAAGAGATGAGGTTAACCCGTACATTCCAGGAGGATAAGGCCGGCCGGCCTCCTGGACCAGAGGTGGTTGTTGTCAGCCTCCAGTCCTAATCCCTTCCTGCCTTCCCAGAGCTTAAGATTAATGGTAAATACCTTTTGTGAAGGGCTGCCGCCCTAGGCCTACCCACGGGTAAGAACGTTATTGTTGTAGTTGTAAACAGGTATTGTTTGACCGTGATGGCCAAGTGACTGGCGGTTAGCAGAGGTATTCCTGTAAACAGATTGTTTGCTGGTAGATTCTAGTGAACGGGTCGTACATTAACACGGGTTGTTGTCACCCTTAGCATTATTTATGATTTGTAAAGTAAGAGGGTAAAGATGACCATTTTGTTATATGTTCCGGTGAAACGCTTCGATGGTCAGGGTTCCCAGATCATATTTGTGAATACGTGTTTATACTAAACTTCAAAGAAATGAAACGTGTTTGCGAAATTTTAAAGAATCTGTTTACATGTTCTCTGAGTAGAGAAATATTTTATGTGGTTGTCGGTTGGCGGCGAAATCACTGAAAGGAACGCCATGGTGAGTGATTCATGGGAATCTGTAGCGCATCAGGAGCATCAAATATACATTGCCAGTACGAGAGAAAGTGTTTATAACTCATCCAGAACTCCGCAAACTGTTCCACATCGCTCTCCCCATTCCCTGCCGCTATAGCCTCTTCCCCCCACCCCACAGACAGACAGACAGACAGACACACACACACACACACACACACATTCACTATTTAGTCTGGCATTAGTGGCAGGAAGAGGAACATTGAAACTACGAAACTAACGTGATTTTTTATGAGAATTTGTATCTAGAAGGCTGACAGACGTAGTATACTTTGGTTACAAATTCCTTAGACAGATTAAGTTTTCGACTTAGTTTTGCAGTTTTTTTTTTCTTAACAATTTACATTTTCCTGGTTCATAATGTCCGGGTCGGTAGAGAGTGTACTGGTGGAGCAGCTGTTGCCGTACACCTCCCGCCCACAGTTTCGATGCTTCACATTTGCTCACGCAACACTGATGTTCCTGTCTTGGGTGAAATTAACTTTTCAGCTAAGAGTATACTGTTAATACATATACATAAACTGGTGATGATGATTCAGTATTACTACTGTATCAGGGTGTGTTATATGGTTCATTCGTAAAGTGTCGTACCTTTTTTACATGAAGGTATATTGACTAAAAGAAGAATATGAAATATTTTACGTTACCTGATGTCTGAATTATATTCACGTCCTGACCTGAGTTATAGGGTCATACAGTGCTGCTTTGTTGTGTTTATATGTAGGTGATTTTTTGTTCCAGCTGTTGGTGTGGCACAACACGTGCGGGAGACTGGTGGTTCACATCCGTGTCCCTCCACAACCAGGCTAACAAAACTGTTCAAATTTTCTGGTGTAAAGCTATTTAGTAACTTATTTTTCTGTTGTCTGACTTTATAGGCTGAGGACCTTACCCGAACAGTGTTGGTTTCCGGTCATGTGTTCGAGCGGGAGACATTCTTCTGTCTGGTGCTGGGATCCGGGTCACGTTCAAATTTTCTTAAATGCGTATATTACCAGCAGGTCGTCATTCATCATCTGCAGTTATGACTCAGCTTTTGCAGTAAACTGTATCGTTCGACTCCTTTTACGACCATGTAGTCTGGTAGGTTAAACCAGGTATTCACCAGGTTAATCCAGACGCATTATTCTCGAGGACTCGAACGCTTGTGGGATGAAAGCATCATGAAACTATCTTACAATTTTCTCCTCACATTTAGGCGTTGCTGTTGTTATAATCGACACATGCAGATGGCAGGTGTTGAGGTGTGGTGATGGAACACTTGGCGGAGGAGTCCGTCCATCAGGAGGCAACCAGGGGCGGAGCAGCCCAGCCGAGCCTTCAATGCGCGCGTAAATAGTGATCATTTCAGCCACTGGGCAACATTACTCCCTGTGGTGGGATAAGTGTCTCCCCCGCCAACAGCCTCTTTATAAACATCATTATTTATCTTTTATTACCCAAGGATCCCTTATCTGTAAGGGTCGTGATACCCCAGGACCCTTATCTGAAAGGGTTGTGATGTTATCCCAGGACTCCAGGGTTTGAAAGGGTCGTGATGTTACCCAAGGATCCCTTTCTCTGAGGGTGGTGGTGTTACCCAGGAATTCTTTTTCCAGGGGCTCCTGCAGCTCCAAGGCTCAGTAGCAGGGGCAGGTTGGACTCCTTTGAAGCAAGAAGTTCTTTGACTAAAATGTACTCTGTTTACTCAACTGACGAAGATAGATCCTTGCCAAAGGTGATTTTTCACTAGCGGTGTAACCTCGAGCGACCGGAGTTGAGGTAGCACCTATGATAAAATTTCCGGCTGTATTTAAAAGGCAATAAGATACTGCAGTTCTTGCTGTCAACTGCCATTTAGTCATTTATATGTTTCACGTATTTTGAGTTGTCACGTACATGTTAAAGGATTTTGTATGTTATTAAACACGGTCGAGACGATACTGATGCAGTTCTCCGCACTTAGCAAGGCATTTTTTTTTATTTTTTCATTCAGATAGAGTACCGTGATACTGTATCAGTTTATCAGTACACGTCCTTGTTGGCTAGGGCAAGAGATTGGCTCGGTAACATGGAACAGCAAGAGGCTACTTGAGTAGCTAGTGTGTGGCTTTGCCTGCCGGGTTGCAAGTCATGTGTTGTGGCTGTCACTGGTTAAGTTGTACAGCGAACTAGAGCATGACCAGCCCCCGTACCAACACTACTGGGAACACTGCCAGGGGCCTGTCTCCTGATCCTCATGTCTGAGGAGAAGAAACGCTTCAGATCGTTTATCAAGTCAGCCATTTAAGGTAATACTGTGTCAACAATTCTTTTTTTTTTTTCCAGGCCAGCAAGACCAGGTTATGGATGTGGTGGGAGGGAGGGGAGAGGGCGGGTGGCGAGGTGGTCACCTGCAACGCTGGTGGTGTGGGTGGGTGGAGGAGGGGTGGTGGTGGCGGTGGTGGAGAGGAAAGGTGGTGGTGGTGAAGAGGGAGGGAGGCGGGATGGTGATAATGGTGGGGGGAGGTGGGGGGGAGGTCACCGTTGGGGAGGGGAAGGCATAATGGCCAGGGATAACCAGGTACCGTAACCTTGAAATGTTAGCCCCATTAACCAGGGGGGAGGGTCAGCACGCACGGCCCGGGTCTGTCCTGAGAGAGAGAGAGAGAGAGAGAAAGAAAGAGAGGTTCTGATTCCTTACCACAGGGTCAAGCCTGTGGTATATGACCTTCAGCGTCGTTATGGTGCAACAATGACAAAGATGAATTGCAAAAAAAAAAATGTCATGAACAATTATCATGAAAACACGTTTCGCTTTTGTGCTTGTTGTGCGGCAGTCAGGACGATCACTGTACCTACAAGTTAGGAAGAGCAAATCACCGGTATGGTCAGCCGGTAGGTACATGCAGAGAAGGTTGAATTTTCGTCATGGTGTCGTGTGATATGCCACGTTAATGTCTCCTGATCTTGTTGACAGCGATGTGGACGCGGTGAGATTTACTTACCAACAGTTTTATGTATAAATCGCATCTGAAGTCATATTTGCACTCTTACTTAGAATAAGCTGCTGTGTTGTTTTTATTTTCTTTTTGTTTTAAAAGCAAACGGGGCTGTTGTTCGTTTGTGTGTAACGCTGCCTCACTGAGGCGGGAGAAGTCTTGAAAAAAGTTTAAAAAGAAATCAGACAAATTTAGGTTGCTGTTGACAGAGGTGCCTCAGAATGGGCAGCCCCTCCCGGAACACACGGCCGTGTAAGTGCCTCAGTTAGTTTAATTAGACAGAACTAAATCAACAAAAGAAGGCGGCCGGTGGCGGAGGAAGGCCCAGGAACAATCAGTCCATTAATCAGGATGAGTCGGCCGCTCAGGAGGTCACTGGCTGACGGCCTGACAAATGGGGATCGACTGGACGGCTAGAGTTAGGGTTGGCCCAGGCTTGGGTTGGCTGGTGTGGTGGACGAGGCTAGAGTCGGATAGTGTGGTGGCTGAGGCGGGAGTATAGTGTTTAAGGGTTCAACACGAGATAGCGGAGAGTAGGGGGAGGGGGGGAGTGGAGTATGTAGTTGGATGACAGGCTGGGGTCGTGGAATGGAAGTTTGGGCTGAGGTGGATGAGACGGGAGCGTGGATGATGAGCGGGTGGCGGGGCATTATAGAGATGTTGGCTGAGTTGGACTGGTCTTTGTGTAGGTGAGAAGTTGGACAGGTGTTTGGTAGGATGTGGGGAGGGAGGGAAGGAGGGAGGACGTGTTGGCTCCTGAGGTGGATATTGGAGGGGGCGATGCTCTCTGCTTGGAACTTTTGCCTCCACGTCCCAACCTATCTTCCTGATGACTGTGTGCCTACCACCACCGCGAGTGTCATTAACCATTGACAGCTCTACCACACCTCACTGTTAGCACTCACACAACCCCTAATCCTCTGTGGTTAACGCCTGCACCATTGTTTCTGCTAATTCACACCCCAATCTTAAGTTGGTGTCACCACCCACCCACACGGCTGTCAGCTGACATCACCGTTACCACCTGCACGGCTGTCAGTTCGCACCACCGTTACCACGTACATCATCCTGCAGTGCCGCTGTCGACGGCATCCATCACGTTTTCATGATTCCGTCGGTTTTTTACATTTTTTTTTTCTATACAGAACCTGGAAGTTCTAGTTCCACCATATTTGATGTTTCAGTCCGATGACAACCATGAAAAGATGGAAATTTATCGACTCGAAAAGTACTTCTGTATCCGGTATGTGTTTATGAATTTATAAATGCATATGTATGCATTTTGTAAGGAGTGCCCAGCTTCAGTGGATATACCTTATTGATCATGACATATAATTGTTATATTAGTGAACTACGACAAGAGAAAAGGAATTTTGAACGGTTTGAAATATCTGCGTAGGCTGTGTTAAACACGGTGACGTTTGTCTCGTAAGAGAACATACAGATATAAACAAGAGAGCCGTGCGTTAACGCCGAGTTGTGAACGAGCAGCGAGTGTGGCAGACACCGCCGACACCAATTCACAAACACCTGACAACATAACACTTCATTAATTTTTTTTATGGACTTTGTAACGATTTAAGACCTGAGAATGAAACTTGTTACACCCTTGCTGAAGCGACTTTGTAACGATTTAAGACCTGAGAATGAAACTTGTTACACCCTTGCTGAAGCAAAACTTTCGATGGTAAACCAGCCACTCCCTGATCTCAGAAAAGGAAATTGTTTAAAATTACTGGTTTGTTGATTAATAAACTGAATGATGTATAAGATTATTGGAAAGCAGCGAATGTCCTGTAGGAGTTAGCCCTCGGGAATAGGGATACACTTATGGGATGGAAGTCCGTAGCTTTGGTGGTGTGAACAGAGAACACGACTCAAGCCTCCTGTGCCTGTAGGTGACCAAGGAACACAACATACTCACGACGTTTGTGGAGTGACTGAAGGACCCAATATATCTTCAGTCCTTTCTGTTTCTGTGGATTGATCACATATATCGTGGAAGCTTTTCATGTGTGTAAGATGACCAATGGCCACAAAACTTTCCACAGTTGAAATTGGGTGACCAAAGACAGGTCACAGTACAGTGTCAGTGTGTGTGTGTGTGTGTGTGTGTGTGTGTGTTGCGTGAAACAAGGAGGCATGACAGTGCCGCAGTAGGCGTGGGGTTGGCGGAGGGACACGCTACACTGTAGTAGGTTATGGCAGAGATAACCTACCAACAGGTTTTTCTGGTGTTAGTGAACTGACGGTAGAAGGTAAACCCATAAACCCCCAGGGACGCTGGGGTCATAAAGACACCACCTTTGCCTCATCCTGAGTAAACTCAACTTGAATGCTCCAAAGTATAAGAAATTATATTAACATAGAAATTTACCACAGAAACACTTGCTGTAATTGCGACCAGTGTTCAGATCATGGCGTATTTATCGTAATAAGAAAGGTACTAGGGTGAAGAAAACGATATGGTGAACTTTACACAAGAAATACTTTGCATGGTGTCACCTGACATTAGCCACAGGGAGGCTTCAGGAGTGATCGGGACCAGAGCCACACAACTTGGCCTTTCCCAAAGGTTATATGACCAGACAAGCATTACAAAGTGCGACGAGTTTTGAAGATTTTTTCTTCCCTCAAATGCTGGAAGTGGACGAAGAGACGCGGAAGATGACTGTGTGTGGAGATGTGGAAGTGTGTTAGGCGGCGGGCGGGGAGGAGAAGGGTGTAGATAGAAAGGGTGGGCGAAGGGCGGCCGTGTGGAAGAGCAGGAGTAAGTCCCGAGAGCGGCGCAGTAGGAGGCGTGGGGACCCGCCTCGGGTGGCGTCGGGGGGAGAGACGGGGAGGCAGAAGCGTTCAGTTACCCGGCCTTGACGTCCCCCAGCCAACCAGACCCCGCCACCACCACCTCGCCCCCCGCTCGGTCGCCACCCCAGCAAGCAGCCTAGCAGGTCATCCACACGACCCTCTCCTCCTCCTCCTCATGGTGGTGGTGGTGGTGGTGCGCCTGCTGACTGTCCCTGCGGCCGGGAAGTGGCGCACTCTGAAGGTTACTACCCGGGGTTCTCATGGTGTTTACCTCTCTCCCTCCCCCTTGGTGCTTGGCTAATTGGCTTCAGGTGTAGTTCTCAAAAGAAGTATTCTCCTGCTATGTCTCTTTCCTGTCCTTTCCACACATCTCCAGTGACTTTATCCGTGTTCCTCGTCGTTTCTGTAACCTCTACTTTTTTTTCCTTTCCTTTCTTTCACCTCGTCTCCGTCTCTCCCTCCCTGCCTGCCTCTCCCCATCGCGCCCCTCCCACATCCGCAACGGACCGAACTATCACGCCTCGCTCTCTCACGTTTTTCCCCTTCGTCTCACAGTCTCCTCCTTCCCACTCAGGTGTTTCCCTTCCCCTCCCTCAGGATCACCAGCACCCAACCCACCCCGACCATCTTTGCCTCACCACTTAACAAACTGACCACCAGAGTGCACCAGTTGTCGTCGACGATCTTCTCCACGTTAGGTCCTCCTCCTCCACCCACCCCCTATGACCACCTCTAGTCTCACAGGGTCGTTCATCCACGGCGTCGTTCTCACACTATGGCCGCCACGATCATCTCACCTCTAATATTAACCCTCTGTGAAATGACAAGCTGTTAAGGTACTCATAAAGCTGTGAGGTTACTTCCTGCCACCGTGCACGTCTTGCCCCCCCTCACCCTCCTCACTCTGTAACATTACCCCACCTCCGTACTTCCGTAAGACTACCAACCTCCTCAGAAACAGAAGGTAGTTTTTCAGGAGTGGGTGTAATATTGGGGAAGGAATAGGGAGTAACGTGCCAGGGTGGAGCATATGGTATCCCAGCGTAACCTGAAGATACCGAGGGAAACTGATATTCACGTTGCAAAGGTACGACCTTGTCTTACACAGTAAGATTGTACAGGATCTGAACCTGGATTACCTCTACTTTTTTAAGTTTCAAGTGTGAGGTTATCTCATCATCCTCATGCATAATCTTTTTCCCCTTCCAAGATTATACCAATCCCCAAAAGATTACCTTTACAGGTATATATATATATATATATATATATATATATATATATATATTTTTTTTTTTTTTTTTTTTTTTAATTTATAAATTCCTTTTGAATTACCCTTTTCCGATGTTAGGTCAGACTTGCCACTTGTGAAAACCTTCCCGTCTTTTGTGTATGGTTTTCTGTCAGATCATAAAGATGTATACTTGCAAGAGTTTTCATATAACGTGGAGTGTGTGTGTGTGAGGTGCAGTACCAACGCACGACGCGGTGTCTGTAAGCTTGCCATCTTTCCCCTGGACTATCACCCCCTCCCCTCCTCTCCTCTCCTCTCCTCTCACCCTCAGATTCCCCCCTCCCTCCCCCTTCCCCTTCCCTCCGGGCAGGTAATTACAGGCGCCCCTCCTGCCTCCTGCTGCTGGGTCGTACACTTGCATGTGAGGTGGTCCATGTTCTCACCATTACCCCGAGCGCTCCAGCCGCACTGCCTCCAGCCCCTCAACCTCACTCCTGCTTGGATATTATCACCCCAGTTTCCTCTCTCTCTCTCTCTCCATGTTTTTCTTCCCTTTCGTTCGTCTCTCTGTAGGACCCGGGGGCTTCTCTTCCCCCACCGTCACCGCCACACTCCGGCTTGCTTCATGACTAATGTGACACTGTTTCTGGTTTTCTTAATAATTGTACAGTTGTTGCCATATTTTGTGTATTTCCTTATTTAACTGGAGGTTATCCTCTTTTCTGGCTATTATTCTGTATTTTACTGTGTCTTCATTCGCGTCGGTTGTGCTTCTTTATTACCCAACTGGAATTTTTGGCTGTATTTTATCTTTTTCTCTTTCTCTGATTACAACAGTGTGTCGTTGGTTTTCCTGTCCTTCCATGACTTTTGCTAAAGCCCTACAGTTTCCTGTCACGTCAGTCATTTTCGTTCGTTGCTGTCCAAATCAGGCTTTTTTTATGTTTTTTTTTTTTATTCTCTCTTGACAAGTCATATATATATATATATATATATATATATATATATATATATATATATATCCAAGGAGGTTAACTGTCTCGTTGTACGGCAGATTTGTCCATTATGTTGTTCTCTGCCAACCCAGACACTATCTTGTCAGTCTTTCAGTTAATGGGGGCGAATTGTAGTGTTTTTTTTTTAATTAAAAAGTTTTGACTGGTAACTAGGAAACAATGTACCGTACTTCAGCGTACAATTCATCTTAAAGGAAAGTATTTTGGTATACACGGTCTGGATGTGGTCTCTGGTCACACGACCACACTCAGCCTCCCTGATGCGTATGTATGGCCGCCCGCCCCTCCCTACACCCAAGTCTGGTCAACACCCGCAGCCCCATCCTCAGCCACCCACACCCGCCTCGTACAACCAACCCTCTCGTGTCGTCCTCGCGACGCGCTGCAGGTGACCTGCCTAACCCCGACAGCTCTGCTCCAGCACCGTAGCCATCACCTACCATTACATGCTGTCGTTCCTCGCCCGCAGTCTGTCTTTTTATTCCCTGCTTGATGTCCCGTTTTTCTGCTCCCGCCCATTCCAGGGTGTGGGGGTTGGGGGAGAAGATTCAGGTTCATCTCCCTCTGGGTGCGTTCCGTGCGGTCGTCCGGACCTGAGTTTTTGATCTCTGGCTTTGTAGATCATGTTCGATTCTCATCCGACCGGTTCAGGCGACTCGTTTCGTAGCTTCAGTCAGGGTTCAGGGGGTGGCCCCGCACTGCGCGCGCTCTCTCGTATGTACGACCTTACTCGTGTCCTGTACTACCTCAGATCTGAAAATGGGACTGAGTTACAAATCCGTTCATACGTTCAGTTCCAGCTTCGCTAGATAGTTTTGAGATCTTGTTCTCTAGATAGTTGTGGCATCTTGTTCGGGTTCGGGGGGATAGATTCATGTATTGATCTTGAGCAAAGAACCGAAAGTAAGGCCAAGGCGACACAGACGACTTATATTTCATATTTCCCCAACTTCACTTCCTGGTCCGTAGTGCTCAAAGATGAATTTCGGTCTAATTTGGTGAAATTACTCATTGTTCCTCAGCCCAGGTCTCACGAAGGGCCGGCCGTATCTGGCGTCCACATGCGCGTCCCGAACTTTGTTATCCGTAGAACAATGTTGGTGGCATTTATCATCGCCGCTGAACATACAGTTGGAAGAATTTGGGGCTAGAATGAGTGCCCACCTCTACTGACTTTCCTTTTTATGTTTTCTCGTGTTTGTTGTGGCTAGTTTGGCTTGAGTGGTCGGTTCATCAGCCTACAGTAGCTTATAATGATAATAATTATAATAATATGATGATAATGATAATTATATGTTAACAGTGAAATTATTATTATTATTATTATTATTATTATTATTATTGTTATCATCATCATCACCATCATCATCATCATCATCATCATCATCAAGCAGAGTGGATTACAGCTGCTTCTACATAACTCAGGTTCAGCGAAGCCTCCCCCCCCCCCACGCTGTCATTATTATCAATCCCCCCTCCCCCCTGCCCATTACCCCGGTCTTGACACCAGCTCATGCTTGCCCTTCACTGATCTTTTCCTCAACTCTGACCCCAGCAGGATGCGCCCATCTTCCTGCACAGGTTAGCTCGATGGGTTTTGTCGATTATTCTCAACTTTAAATCTGACGAATATTTCCCGATTTCTGGTTCCGCTTGACTCTTGGTGGTTGGTTTTGTGTTTGTAGACTTGAGATTTTTTTTTTTTTTTTTTTTGGGGGTCTGTGCAGGCGATTATAGGGAAGTGAGAAGTTGTCTGTAGTACAGACTTCCGTGTAAAAATTTGTGTACGGGTTCTTTTTTTTTCCATCATGGGTCCTGTTCTCGGTATACAGACCCGCTTTTCAGCGTCATGTGGAGAGCAAGAGCCTCCGCTGTGCTTCTTCGTTCTTGGCTTTTCAAGGGAGACGCTCCACCCTGCCTGGGCCTCCTCCTGATGCCCGGTTTTGAGGTTCTCGTCTGGCGTATTGGCCACATACCCCCTGCTAACGTATTTCTTTAGTTTAAGATTGGCGCTCTGGAATTCTTGATGCATCGTGTCCCCACAGCGTAGATGCAATAGTGGGCGCTGTTAGAAACATCTGTAAGCGTAAAGAAGGGGAAAAAAGGATCTCTTGGGTATCAGTCATTACTCAGATCCCGGTCTGTCCGTAGGGAAGTCCTCTCGTGGGTCTCCAGCCTTCACGCTCCCCAGCACCACAATAACTTTAACGTCATCTGACCGAATACCTCGCTCACCAGCACACAGGACAAAGCTTCTGGCTGCGGCTGATCTGGTCCATACTTGGCCAAGACTCGCGGGACCGCTGACGCCGTCCGTCTAATGCCAAGATACATCTTAACCTGGCTGTGTTGCCTCTGGACAGTTATCGTGATGCTGTTCGTCTCCTAATTCCCAACCCCCCGTCACTTCTGGCCCCGTAACATATGGTACATCTCGTTCCATCAGCGTGAAAACCACGTTACCTCTGGCCCCTTTTTGACCGAGTACCATACACCATAATCCTCTTCGTTCCCATCAAATAATAACAATGTTGCGTGTGGCTCCGTCCGGCCAAATACTATGGTACCTCAGACCAGACTCGGCCAATTACCGCGGTGTACCTTGCGTCACTTGGCCAGTTATCATGATGCCTGGTCCCTCTCCTGTGACGTGGTGGTACTTGAGGTCTCGCCCGGTTGAGTATCAACTCATCCCCCCGACGCGGTCACACACTAACCTGCTGTAAGGACACCTGTATAAGTTGTATATATTGAACACAGTATTTGATTTCAGTATTTTTTTTTTTCAACGTATCTCATGATGCTTTACTGAGTCTCAGTCGTTGCATGAAATTATTAGTAGCCATTTTCCCTTTTGAGCAGCAGTAGATGTGTATGTGGTTGTGTCATCAGCTGGCTGACCTTTCATATACTATATACGTCTCCGCCCTCCCCCACCTGCTGGCGGACATCATCTTGGAACTTGTCTCATTAAATGTTCTGTGGCCGTGCTAGCAGCAGCCCGCTGCTGCCGTCACCATAACCACCATTCTTGCCAGCACCCACCCTCCTATTGCACTCCTCCATCTCCAGTGGGAAGGGTCCAGGTTTTCAAGTGTGCTGTGCGTTTCTTTAGCCTCATGTACGCCTCGAATGGTGCGATATTCTTGCTAGCGTTCCATACGGCTGCGTTTGTGTCATCTGTATTTTCTGTGTAACTTCTTTGGACTTGTTTCACCTTCAGGCATCCGACCCTTCCCTCGAAACCTACCCTACCACTCTGACAGTCCCAGGCTAGCCAGTGTTTTTGCTCTTTCCAGTTCAGCTCTAGGAAGGAGTTTTTTTTTTCTGTGCCCTCTTGTTACATACAGTGTTTGTGTGTCCAGCGAGGGCACCGCTGAGAATTACGCTGGATATTGTCTCTTAATTCCTATTCTGTTTGTTTATTGATAATTGTGGCATTGCATAGTAAAGGAAAAAGGAAAATAACACGTTCACATTAATGACCAACAATTCTTCTAGTTATCGAGTGTTTTTCCTGTATTTGGAACGACGGGAAATAGGTTAGGCTATATATTAGAAGGTACAATCTGTAGAAGCTTTTTGCAAGGTGTTTACCACGAGCAAGTGGTCCTATTTAGATTGTTTTTATGCAGCTAGTATTGGTGGAAGTATTAGTGTAAAATGCGGTGGCGGGATGTGCGAAAAGTGAACACAAACACACTGGCGGCAGTTGGAGTAGCGGTGTCGTTAGAGCTGGCAACCCCACAACTTCTCCTGAACTGGCTGGGCGGACGGGGGTTGACGACCACCAGGTTGCCAACACTCACCCGTGGCCTCCACACACGTGCAGTTGTGTGCACGTTCCTCACCACAAGTCTTTTTCCCAGTTAATCTTATCAGCGATGTATTCCGATACCCAAGAAATAACGACCAAGCCACACTCTCAACTTAACTTAGGCTGATGCTGAGTCGGAAACACTTGCCGCCGAAAGAGACGGATTGGCAACTGAGCGCGGGCCCAGACGCTGGGCGAGAACTGCCGCGATACATCCACTGTGTAAGTTGCCTCCGCCTCCCACTGCAGGATGAGCTCAAACTCAAAACTTGTACGAATTTGCCTGTTGTCCGTATGCATATACATTCTTAAATTGTACTTATATTATTCGCTTAGGGTTAGAATTACCTCTAATGATGGTTAGACATGATTAGTCGTTGTTTCGGACATGAAACACGACTACGGTGGTGACTACCATCCCGTTACCCGCCGTTAATTGTTGACGATTGTCCAGGTCTTAATATAGTGTGTCCTGGATGGAGAATAAAGGTAGATGACTCACGCCGTTAGAGGTACCGATTGTTTCTTTAGGCGTGATTTAGTCCGTTACCAGCGTTCTTGTGTTTTGTAGATGAACGTGGATTATACAGCTGAAGTGGGAATACACCTTCGATATACGTAGCTCAGTAAAAGCCAAGGAGCTTTATCTGATATATATTTGTATATATATATATATATATATATATATATATATATATATAATAGTTAGTATAAGCGTATGTCCTTCAAAACTTCTTTTTTGTCGTTTATATGGAATGTAAACTGATGTGTTTAGAGGTGTATGTTTACTAATGGAAAACTTAAAGCGAAATGTGGACCTGTGGCAATATACGCTGTGCAATGATTTTTTTTAATGCGTTTAGCGAAGCAACGGCTGTAGTCAGTACAACACATAATGTTTCTATTATTAAAGAAATCTCCAAATGGCAGTGTGAGACACTAATGCGATAGAAAAATTGAAACTTTTTCCCTGATGACAGTAGACTTAGTGAGTCAGTAGAGTTCGCTGCTGGACATAAGAGAGGCCAGGTGTGTTGTGCTATGTAGGGCTGGTTTGCATGTCCTGGCGCGTTACGGGTTGAAGGATGGTCTGGTGACATGGGCACGGTGGCCTCTGCTTGCATCTCAAGGATTGTAGAGTAGTCACGGGAGTTAGTTCTTAAATTTTCAACTGCCACCCTTCCTTACTAATTTATTCCTCTTTTTCATATTTTATAATTTTTTTCTTTCTCTTCAATCCCTCTTTGTTCATTTTACATCAGCAAACATACTGGTATTCGCCAAGATTGCAAAAAATTTTGCTTTCCTGCTACTTTTAAACATCAACGCATCAGGCTTCCTAGGTTCAGCGAATTGCCGGTGTTATTGTTATGTTCTCTTGATTAAGGTATCTAAAAGGAACGATCCATTATGACAGTGCAGGTGAACCCAGCTACTCTTTCAGCCTATTTTGTGGTCGAAAACCATCGGTGATGTAGACCATCTAGTCCCATTATGGCATACAGTTTCTCATATTACATTTTTAATTTTATATTAAGACTTTATTTAAAGTTCGACTGTAAAGATCTAATAACATATAATTGATCAAAAGTGTAACTGTTACCCGCGTGAAGCTTACAAAGAACATTACGTCCACTTCCATATTTCCACGGGAAGGTGAGTCACTCCCTTGTTAGGCTGGTGTCAATGTCACCCTCCTCTGGAACGGAGTCGTGGCCTCTTGCTGACATAGCCAGGGGCTCCACACCAGAATCTGTGGTGTGTGCTTAGTCATTGATGTTCAACTTTTCGATTTTCTTTTCAACCTTGACCTTTTTTTTTCATTTAACGAGACTGAACTTCCCTCGTGTGGTAATAAGGAAATCAATGGAACTACGTTTTTTTCCGTCTTTCTCTGTACGTAATGTTAGAGTTACTGCATTGCCTTTTATGCATTGCAGTAAGACTCGCAAATTACATCAAATAACAAACCTGTATCTTATTTACCAGTTCGTGTTTTGAGGAACATGAGAGGGTCATCGGGTACGGGCGGGGAGGAAGTCTGGTCAGCCCGATACGGGCACACGCATCGGTGGACACTGGTCGGAGTCTCTCGCTTTATTTAAACAAAGATATTACTACTATTACTGCTACTTCTACTACTACTGTTACTATTACTTCTACTACTACTATTACTGCTACTACTACTACTACTACTACTACTATTACTACTACTTCTACTACTACTGTTATTATTATTATTATTATTATTATTATTATTATTATTATTATTTTAATATTACTACTTCTACTACTACTACTACTACTACTAATAATAATAATAATAATAATAATAATAATCAGTGGATTATTGAAGAAAATGCAGCCAAAGCCTGAAAATATGTAGATAGAAAAATACACAATAGAGACGAGCTGTAGCGAGTACATGATGTGTCTAATATCATGTGCACAGTATAGTAACACATCATCTGTCGATTGCGATACTACAGTATACAGCTCGAGTATTGGTTCATAAACTGAGAGGAAAAAGTTCCTTCAAATATGAACCTGCGATTCGAGGAGCAGCACATGAGATGCCAAGATATCCAAAACAGGAATTTGCTCATTAAACACACACACACACACACACACACACACACACACTCATTTTAGATTTAGGCTCGAAATAACATTCAAGAAAATATCGTCAATTAAAACTTGTTTATGATATTTAAATACAATTAAATTACAAATTCGGACAAGAGGTATACAACCAGCCACTCGGGGAGCAGACATGAAACTGACATAAACAAGAGTGAGGACTAACCGACCAAAACAGTAAGAACCTTCGGTAGTTGGCTCTAACGACCATCGTACAGTTGTAAATCGCTAGCGACATACATACATATCTTACGGAAGCGCCGGTAGTAGCCCAGCGGCCGTCTTAACCACAACACAATAGATACCCTGCATTTTTCCTTCAAAGGATTTATTAGTTTACTGTCGTCATCTTCTTGTCCTTGGCTGTTGGGTAAATGAACTTTGTGTTGTGTCCTGGGGCAAGTATTGGGTGTGTGTGCGAGTCTTCCATAGGGTTGGGGCAGACGTTAGACGTATACGGATGTTTCTCATGTCTATAATTGTCTTTGCGTGTCCCCATGGCAAATGTTTACCCTGTGTTTAAGTGTCCCTGCTTGTCTTAGGGGCAGGTTTGGCGTGTGCGTACGTATGCGTCCCTGATTGTCCCGGGACAGATGTTATAGGCATGTTTTTGTGTCGCCTTGTGTAACCATATTAGTCCCATTGGGTAACCCTGAAGGCCTGGCCCGAGGCAAGTTTGAGGTCTGTTTACCTCTGTAGGTGACTGTTCACAGCGTCTCCCGGGGCAGTCAACGTGACCAATGGACATGTCCTACCCAATTCTATGTCGTTTGCAGACAGTGATGGGCTCCGTAAACGTTCCCGTTTTCTCTGGCTTGGAGAAGGTAATTTCAGAGCCTCCTTTTTTTTTTTTTTTTACTATTTGACTAATTTTTTTTTTTTGTCACTCCTGAGGTCCGAAGGCCCTCCAATGTGTATTCTATATATTTGGTTCTTCAAACGACTGCTCGATATACGCTGGGTAAAAGAATTCCTAGCGCGGTTTTCACTCGTAGCCATCACTATTTCGCAAACTTCACGGCAACGGGTGATACACTGTTCTACGGGCGCTGTGATGAAGAAACATCACACACTCTACACAGAACTCTACTTATTGACAGCGGTAGTTTGTAAGTAAGAAATGTGAGCAGCAGTATGACGCATCACTGAAGTATGACGCGTCGTGACGTTAGAGTTGCCATGTGGTGGCTATACACGACAGATTTGCTTCAAGGCGCAGGTTGGATAAACCGGTGATTTGGTGCACTAATACTGGATGACGGCGAAGACTTGTTTCCTACGCGTCATTAACCAATCCTCTTTAGTACATGACGTCATGCGCCTGAGGTCTGTTCCATCGTCCCGTTTGGTGCAGCGAGGAGGATACAGAAACAACCTCCTGTTTAATAGGAATGAACTTGTTAGCATCACGGGACGATCTAAGGGCAGTGTCAGTCATTATGAAGACTGATATTTGATGTGGATTTGTGCATTGTAAGCTGTGTGTACGCTCATGGTGGGAGGAGGAGCAGGCGAGAGGAGCTGGTGAGGCGTCGGTGGTAAGTGAAACGTGATGATGGGAGCACCTGTGTGGGTTGGTACGTCAGGTCGGCGCCACAGTCACGCCCTCTCCTCCTCCACACACCACTACCCATCACCAGCACCGAGTGATGATGTCAGCCCTGTCCTCACACTTTTTTTTGCAGGATCCGTCTCACGGAACTAACTGTCCTGTTGATATTTATTTTGCGAGGATCATCAGAGAGGGAGAGAGCGATAGATTACGGCAGTCAGTGCGGTCTGCAGCCAATAGATAGGGTTTCCAAAGATGGTATGATGGTGTTTTGACTCCATCGGGGAGACTGCAGCGGTAGGCAACGACGGACATGTAGATGAGGTGGTGTGTGGCCAGACACACGGTAGTGGTGGAGCTAGCGCAAGGTGGCGGCGTTGATGAGGAAGTGGTCTGTGGGATGACACAGTAGTGAGGACTGCAGAAGGCGGTGGCGGCCGTGGTTAATGCGGACGGAGAGGCAGCGTGGCAGTGGTTACCTCAAGGACTTCCATGGCCATCCGCACTCGCCGTAGAATTTGCCTAATCCTCCACTCGTACTTGGTGAGGTCGGTAAGCCCGCTGGGGGAAGTGGCTTTCTACCAGTTTTAAACGCTTGCCTAATTTGCTTGACTAGATGGAACAGTGTTTTGGCCAAGTCCGAATGAAGCTGATGATTAGTAAGGGTTTATTTTATGTTAATTGTCATCGTGATATACCAGGAGGCGAGGATAAACACTCCAGTAATTAGCAGACTGAGACAGAATATGTTTCGTCTTGTGTGAGTTGATAGAGCCTGCTATACAGTAAGACTGGCTCTGATGCGACTGTTAACTAAGAGGTAATGTTGCCTTAGTCTGTCATGCGGTTAGACAGTGGTGCTCGATATGCTAAGCGTTCCGCCTTATTTGTCATGTGGCGAGGAAGTTCTGTTTACATGCTAATTAGTTATCCCAGTTGTTACGTGGGCTGAGTTAGGCCTAATGATGGTAAACTTGACAGTGCCCGGGAGAGTGAAGTATGATGCCAGTTTTTGTTGATACTGTATGCATATGGCCGTGTTGACAGGGTCGGCTAATTGTTCTAGGGTTCTTTTGTCACCTGACTGAAGAGTAAGATGGATACGTGAAGCGTTGTCAGTCGCACACACCAGGAGGTGACGGCCGGAACTGATCATCAGGTCAGATTTATTTTCGTGTTGGAGAGTCACGAGAAACTCAGTCACCTTCAAAACTGTATAGGTATTAATTAACACGTTGAGCACAACGGTACGATCTTTGAGCACGACGGTATGATCCTTGAGCTCGACGGTACAATCCTTGAGCACGACGGTACGATCCTTGAGCACGACGGTACGATATTTGAACACGAGAGTACGACGCTGGTGTATTGGCTTAACTAACCTTCGACCTGATCTTTCAGGTTTAGTTCAAAGGCCGGGCCGTCACATCCAAGGGTCACATCGTCGGGCTTTAAGGTAAGTTGCCCAACCATTTCCTTTCTACATCTTCACGTGTTGACAAGAATTCTCTCTCAGGAATACAGTATCAACATCATCCGGACGACTTCAAATAACAAATCATGGATAATTAATATGATAAATCATGTATTTGAACAGCTTAACTCGCTTTACCGGGTATACTGTAACTCACTAATTATAAGTTATGTAAGTAAACCTTATGATGAATGTTCATAAACCTGAAGTATCCCACGAGGGTTGTGTGGTGTTACAGCACTACCTTCCTAACACGTTTATTGAAGAACACCTGACGCCTCCCAGGATTGATATATAACACACGGTACTGTAACACATTGTCAGAATATTTTCAGAATCAACCAGGGTTTTTATTTTCCTTTCACAATGATGTACGAGTTTCCTTGTTATTAATAAGGGATGGTCAGAGATAGAGAGAGAGAGAGAAAGAGAGAGATAGAGAGAGAGAGAGAGAGAGAGAGAGAGAGAGAGAGAGAGTCAGTTTTGGTTTTACAAAGGACAAGGAAAATGCGAATAATATGCAGAACCGGAGAGACTTTGTATGTAGCCTCTTCCATAGTACCTGCGATGAATACATACAGTAACAGGTGGAAACAACATGCAGATGTCGAGTCCAGCGCCGCCTCTATGAGGAGTGGTTTGGAGACGCAGACCTGGACGAGTGAGGCTGAAACCAGTCTGGCGACCGTGATGGGTGGGAGTACTGCAGCTCGTGAGGAAGTGCTCGTTTTTGTCCTAATGATCCTCTCGGTACTGTCACACCAGTGTACCATCTTGCAGCTGGTACACTGGTGTGACACAGGGCGTGCCAGTATTCAATCAGGAAGCAGTGTTGAAAGTCTAACGTGTTTTTTGTGACATGGAACACTCATAAAACTTTTATACGTTGTATATATTGTTTACTGGTTGTGTATATTCTCCTCAGGCGCGTGGTGCTGGTAGCGTAATGACAAACACAAAAAATATATAAAACAAAGTCTTTAAAGTTTGATTTCCCAGCCACCTATAAAATGTTTTCTTCTCCGGATTGTATTTAAGGATCGAACGAAGACTTTTGTTCAAGCCTTTTTTTTTTCGATCCTCCTGAACTCTCTCCATATTTCACACTAAAGAATATATAAAGAAAGGCCGCCGTCAGTCAGGCGCCGATCCCACAACTATCATCTCGCGTCAGCTAACCTGAATTGCACGTTTATTATCCCCTCCCCCGAACCCAGCCACAACACACACACACACACACACACACGCGCGCGCGCGCGGACTAATATAATAATTCATTGTACTTACTTTTATGTCATGACAAACATCTACCAACAGGAAACACTGTCGTGAACTCAGCCTTGGGAGGGTATTTTTTTCCCATGTGTCGAGCGGCGTAGCAACATTATACAAGTGACAGTTCTTGTATTAAGATCCAGAATGAACGACGGGGAAAAAATAAATAGGAAGTCCTAATTGAGATCGTTATTTACCAAGTGCCTTGCCAAGGTTAAGGGCTGTAGTCTGTGTGCAAGAGGACGAGGCAGACGGCCACGCCGACCCAGAGATAATTTATTGAGCCCAACCTGAGGAGACGGCATGGCGCGCGACCTTGAATTTTTCGCTGGCTTTAATCTGTCTATGGCACGACGCTACGACTCTTAGCACGACGGTACGATCACTCGAGGGATGGTATGGTGGCCGGCCCGACCTCTGACCTGACTGACTCGTTACCGTTAGGTTAAAGGCTGGATCAGTATCCCCCGTGGGTCGTACCGTCGTGCTCAAGAGAAGTTAAAGCTGAGTGTGTGTGGTGGGCTGTGGTGGTGTCCCGGTTGAAGACGGCTGACGGCGGACCAGCGACCCCGGCCCCCCCACTTCCCGACTCGTGGCGGGCCAGCAGTCTGGTCTAACCGCGTTAGGGGTGGTTCCTTCACGCCACTGGACGAGGCTTTCGCGTTCGTCCAACCGGTCGCGGTGGCTGAAGGTCTTGTGTGGCGGGTTTCCGATTCGTCCGCAGCGATTTGGAAGATCGTTGTGCGGCTGTTGACGCTGTTCATGGTCGTGCGAGGTTCTGCATTTCTTTTTTTATTATTTTTTTTCAAATTTTTTTGTTGGTTGAGGCTCCCTGTTAAGTTTTTGTCCACTCTTTTTTTTGCCACTTTTTTTTTTTACTCTTCAACTCGTCCTGCAATTTATATATTCGACGACAAGTTTCATGTCAGTTGAATATCATGTATGACATTTGTTCCTTCTCTTCACGTCAGTGTCACACCACCACAGCAATTTGTTTATCCATTTCAAGTCACTTTATGTTCTGTGTCGGCGTCTGGATCACCGGTTTACGTTAGCGTTAAGGGCTACCTGAGTTTGTTTTTTTTAACCCATTCAGATCGTCGTAAGGTCTGGCCAGGCATCTATTCAGCCTCGTCACGTTAATTTATAGGGTTGTTGGGTGTCCGTTCAACCCGGCCTCGTCTCGTACGGCTACAGTGTGGGCACCGGCGTTAAATCTTACGTAAGCAGTGACCAGTTGAACCGGCTGCCCGCCCGTAGGTGGTGGGCAGCCTCCGCTTCCACGCACCCAGCTGGTAGAGCACGCAGCAGCAGCAGCAGTCGGGGGAAACGGAGACGTAAGGTGTTTAGGTCGTTCCTGTGATCGTGGGAAGTAAATTGATACGCTCAGCGAGACAGCATTGACCTCACGTCTCTTATGAAAGTCTAATGTTGTTAGCACGGTTGGGTGGGGCGCTCTATCGGATAGTATAAAGTTCAACGAGACGGTTACGCTGTTGTAGACGAGCATGAGCAGTGTTGACGTGACATGATGATATACTTCCTGTTTAACAAGGTTAAGACATCGGGCTGATATGTGGTTTGGCCCAGGGAAGGTTCCTGCAGGAAGTCAGGATGATGCTCTCGAAGCCTCAGTTATGAGGATGGTTCGAGCGGCCTCAGAGCGAGGACGGGGCTCAGCAGTAGGCCTTAGCGTCACAGGGGGTGACGCTTCCTCATGTACACACGACACGAAAATACAAAGTCTGATTTGAATTAGTTTTGTCGTCTTAGGAGGGATGATAGGCATTTTACGCTAAGGTACAGTAAATATGGGATAAGGCGTATTGGGCCCTGACATACGCTGGAGTGTGTATGACAGGATGTCTGCCTGTCGTATACTGTAAGGGGAAGGGAGGGATGTATTACCACGGCCTGTGAAGAGGGTTCATCGTCTAGACCGGATGTAAGCGATTTAGAGAAAACAAGTAATGCATTGTTCATGTAGGAGGAAGGAACGTGTATCCTGAGAGACGATTTTGGTACAGGTATTTAAAAGTCCCCACCCAGTAGTCATGTTTTCAGTAGGATCCATGTGTAACTCCATGCTAACCTCAGGAGAAAGTCCAGGCATAAGTCATGCACCTCCCTCACCCCTCGAGTGTCTGGTGCTTAGTTTTATCGTTATATTTATTGTTGACTTGCGAGGAAAAGAAGATGAGCCATTTGAAGGGGGATGAGTTGCAAGTAGGTGTCGGGGAGTTGTGGTGGCGGCCGGAAGGATGTGAGTTTCCTGGGGCCTGTGAGAAGCCTCGCACACCTGACGTCCGCCTCCTGACCACAGCACTTGTGATGCACCCGCGTCTCCATACAGCCAGCCGCCTCTGGAATATCGAGAACCCAGCGCTTCCTCTTCCTGTGATGTCATTAAAGTTGTGTTGTTAGAGGAGAGTGTAGTTACCTTATTGCCTAGAGCGCGACGACACGATCCTCAAGCGAGGTGGGACAACCCTTGAGTAAGATGGTCTGCCGCGTGACCTGACCCTTAAGTGTTAGGTTAAGGGTCACGCCTTCATACCCAAGGGTGGTAGGGTCATGCCTTCGTAGTCATGTGTCGCACCGTTGTGGCTTAGGATCTTACTGACGTGTTCTAGGAATTAAAGCACTTCCTTTTTTTCTTTTCGTTGCAGCAGAGTTCAGATCCATAATGTCGAATCTGGTATTATTGAGTGGGATGAGACTACGTTACCTTAGTCGGAGCCTGGCGACATTTCAGAGGATAGACCTTTTGTATAGCCACTGCGTCTTACCGTCATCCCCCGCCATCCATTGCGACTGATGCCTGACGTGTATTAAAGGCATTAATTTTGTGCTCTGGTGCCTAAATCTGGGTCCAGCTGAGAGCAGGTTGCGATGCCCAGGACTAGGACTTTAGCCCATGTGATCCCTAGACGGGGAAGAAAATGAAACCACTGTCTACAGAGGTGGGGTTAGCAACTGTGAACTCTAGCACGTCGGCCATTACGACACTTACGCCAGTGCGTTCTCCGACCCACTTCTCTCGGCAAGTGCAAGTGGGTCTCACACTTTTTTCTCTTCATAAATGCATTGCCATAGACAAGTATTTACGAAGTGCACCAGGTCAGCCAGGCAGCGGTGTCGATGCGGGCCGCGGCTTCCAACAGCTGTGTCAACCAATAAGGCAAACAGCTAGCCTGGGCCCAGCTCGGGCCATTGGGGTAGAAGACCCCCTAAGACTACTCCAGGTATTCCGCACCTTCCAAAACAAACAGACCCTGAAGCCTTGAAATCACTTACTGAGAGAAGAGGCATCGAAACCCTTCGCTTTGACAAGTGGTTTTGCAAAATCTTTTTCTTGTAGAAATGAGCCGAAATCCCTTCCATAGACACATAAACTTTGAATACGCTCACTCTGACAAGTAGGCATCGTGTCCATTACCTCTACCAATGCCCTTGAGCTCTTTCACTGAGATAAGTAGCCCTCAAGCCCACTTACTTATACGATTAGGCCCCTAACTCACATGTCTAGAAAAGTGGTACTCCAATTCACTTGCGTCGGAAAGTGGTTTTGGACCTGCTGGTTTAAATCAAGTGGTCTTCGATCCCATTATTCTGAGCAAGTGAAAGTCACGCCCACCCTTTTTTTCGGGAAGATAGATAGATTCAAACCATTAAAAAAGAAATGAAAACTTAAACCCTCTCGTTGAGACAAGTGGACTTTTTCGAACCACCCAGTTAAACAACTGGACCTCGACCACAGTCACTCACTCGCCGGAGGTAATGAACGTGGACACCACGTTAGCTCCAGAGAAGCAAATCTGAATTCCAGTTACTTTTGATAAATGGCGCTGGAGCCCCACCGGGACACGACCTAGCTCTCCGCGGCACTTGCACTAGAGCTGCGGGCGAGTGTTGGATGCTCACGAACGGCCTCTCCCGTAGCCTCACCTTTCACCTTAACATGCCGGCAGACAGAACAACCCGTGAGCCGGATAAGAAGGCAGCAGTTGCTTAACGGACTACACAAGAAAGGAAAAAAAAATGAAATTATATATCGGGAACCACAAATTATTCAGCGGAATTTTAGAGAAAGAAAGAAAAGAACGTATTTTCTCAATATGGAGGAAAGATATTTGATTAAACATCAGTGTTCCATTATAGTTGGGTTAGCTCACTTACAGAGTGCTGAATACGAGCTGACTAGTTGAAGAAAGTGGCGTCGAGGACCACTTGTATAGGAAAGTGGCTATGAGGCTATCTAGTATTGTAGGTATAATACCCACGTGTCCAGCTCAGCAGTAGGGAATCCTTATCTTTTTGTCCCTTGTTCCGGTGTTTGATGGTCTCGTGTCTCACACTGTTGGAACTGGAAACAGAAAACACGACAGTATGTAAAAGAAGGTCGTGATTTTCCTCACCCTGTACATCAGTATGTGGGACGTGTGGACCTCGCCCTGTACATCAGTATGTGGGACGTGTGGACCTCGCCCTGTACATCAGTATGTGGGACGTGTGGACCTCGCCCCGTACATCAGTATGTGGGACGTGTGGTCATCGTCCTGTACATCAGTATGTGGGACGTGTGGACCTCAAGCATTTCATGCGTGTGTTTCTGTGTCGTAAGTCGTTGTGAGAAGGGCGCGCCGGGATGTTTATGTCGTAAACATTAGTCCGGCATGTGTGTGTGTGTGTGTGTATGGATCATGTGAAGAGGAGTGGGTGTGTTGGATGGCTGTGGGTGGACACACCCATCACGTCAGGCGAGGGCGAGCGTCATGCCTGACTAATTGCATGATAGTATGGATGATACAGATGGTGTTCGCTGATAATGAGCCCGAGGGATTAATCATCTGATTACAGACGGACTTTGTTGACAGATTCATTAGGCGATGATGAAAGTGATCAGGTGATGAGATCACTGTAACGTTGACACACACACACACACACACACACACACACACACACACACACACACACACGCGCGCGCGCGCGCACGTACGTGGGTGGGTCGCGGTCCTGTACCAAGCACCAGTAAACAACAGATTAGAACGCCCGCCACGTCATTGATAAGGTCAGTTGCAACACGTGTCTGGTTACCACATTTCTGCTGACCTTTTTATTCCAACTTTTCGCACTGTATTATTTTTCGTTACTTTTTTAGTGCGACCATTTTTTTTTCTCTCTCTCTCTGACGTTCGTACCTTTTTCTGACTTTGACCTTCTGCCTTCTCCGGCATTTTCTTAAACTCGTCAGCTTTTTTCTCGACGTCAGCAGCGTTTCTCTCAGACTTCCGGGGCCTTTGTCTGTGTTCGTCTGCCTTTCCGGTCCAGGAGGTGGTGATGGGTGTTGAACCTGGGGGACCGAACTGGCAACCACGCGACCTCTCTTACCTCCGTCAGTACTCCTGGGGGTCGTACGCCTCATCCCTCCCCAAGATGACTTAGATAAACGCGTTACGTTACCGGAGGTGGTTGGCAACGCTCACCGGGGGAAGCGAGGTGAAATCTGTTGCCCGAAGTGTAAGGAGGACCACGCTCTTTTTTCTTTCTTTCTTTATACTGAGGAAACGACTCCATCATTACGTTGCGTGTGTGTTTTCAGTGGGTGTGGAACTGAATGGGTCGTGTGATGTGGGTGACCCTGTCGGAGGATCTTGGTTGCGACTGATCGCTCAGAGTCACGTGTTGTTGTGAGCGTTCGGGAGCCATCTCCCTCCCGTCTCCTAACTCATCTGCCCGCGGGCGTGGGCCACTACGGCACGAGCGTCCAGGTTTCTAACCCAACATAAAAAACCCAGCCAGGGTGGTGGGAACTGCGATGGTCAACGTACCTTTCACCCGGTGTGGCTCCCTCGCCCTCCTAGTAGTAGCGCCACCTGTTGCAACATCCCGCTTACCTTTTTTTTTTTTCTCAGTATCTTCAACGAATGTTCTTGTTTGTCGTCTTAACGACAGTCGTTGTAGTGTTAGCGGTAGTTTCTCGTTGCAACAGCATCCAAAACTTGTATTTGCAGTGTGGTAGTTATCACAACGCCTTGCCTGACTTCTTGCTGAGACATCGCGCGTGGGTTGTTGTTCCGGGGGTCGTCCTCAGTAGGCAGGGGGGGCCAAGGTGAACTGGGGTTTCCTCGTGAACACACTTATCATAGGGCGGGTCAGCTGGGGTCACTTGTGGAGGATGGTCAGCTGAGGGTAGTTGGATGGCCAGCCATGGGAAGGTCAGCTGTCCTCTGCAATGTATCGGCCAGTAGTGTTCTTTACGTGGAGTGAGTTCTGAACTCGTGCGTTCCATCCATCTCTTGAGCATTGAGCACCAAACAACTTCTTTAGATCTCTGTACATTGTCCACGTTCACAGTCCTACAGCTTGTTTCCTGATAGACCGTATTGATATCGAGACCTTCTTTTGCTGTGATCCATCCTCATCGTTTTACATTTACCCGGGTTGAGTTTCATCGACCACGTATCAGACAAACTCTGGAGTTTGTCTTGGTCCTCTTGCAGGCTGAAAGAGTTCTTTTCGCTTTTCACCTATCTCGTGAACTTGGCATCACTTGCCGACATTTTGAGCAATGGTCCCAGAATAGAAGCCCCGCGATTTGTCACTAATGACAACCCATTTCGAGAAGGCTCCCCTAACATTCGTTCTTAATTTCCTTCCACCAAGATAAACTTTTGTCCATCAAAGTAGTCTCTCTCACCTCCATTCCTGCCTGAAGATCCAGCTTCTTCACTGTATGGTTCAGTGTCGAATGCTCTTTGGCACTCCAGATACAAACATTCTACCCAGCTTTCTTTCTAGTCTAGGACGGAGCTCACTCTTTCTTAGAATTCTAACAGGTTCGTTACACATGGTTTTCCCCTGAAAACGTGCGCTCTCTCAGGTAGTTTTTCCTTTCACTGTAGTCATATGACTATTTGCGTTTTTATTATGTTTAACATTACTTGATAAACTACGTTCCACAGGAAGAACGGCCTGTAATGCAGCATATCTTCCAGGTCTCCTTTCTTGAAGATATGTATGACGTTAGCCCTTCTCCATTCTCTTGGCACTTCACCTCTCACCAGCGACACCTTGAACAACATTTTAAGTGTTTGTCGAGCGTGTCTGAACACATCTTCAGCACATTTGGAGAGACTGCATTAGGACCAAGAGCCCTTTATGGGATTAGACCCGTTATTATTGTTTATTTTTTTTCCGTAGATGTTTTAGTGTTTCGCAATACTTTCTCCCCATTCCAGCCCACTGGTGTTGGGCCTACATGAAGACACTTTCGAACTTGTTACTTAGTTCTTTGTATATCTTTACGTCATCTCTTACGGCTGTTTCCACTGAAGCCCGTAACCTTATCAGCTGCTCTTCAGCTGACAATCTTTTCCCAGTGAATATGTGGAATGGTTCTGCATCGTCTCATGCTGCCTTTTGTCATACACTTATCAGTTGTCTTATACCCTCCGTATACTTGGTAGCTGTAGTGCGTCTGGATCAATGCGCATCGTTTAGCTCCTTTGCTTTTTAACATCTTTTATGGAACCACATGTTTTTTTTAACCTCCCTGTGTGTTTAAGGCTGAACGTTACCTATGTTCCTGTTCCTACCTTGTAAATTTCCACCATGATGTACTACTTCTTAGCTACTGACCTTCATCACTCCAGTTTATGGTACCAGAGAAATTACTGTTTGTAATATTTTCAAAATTTTAGCTCCTCTTTCAGCCAGGCTTCATCGCTGCTATCCTGACGTTCTTCTTTGTCAGAGATTTAAATTCTAGCATATCATGCTTACCTCTTCCAACAGGTGCAACATATATGATCATCTCAATATCCATACAGTTATGTGAAGATAGGGTCTTTTTTGACAGAGATTTGCTGGCCTTACCAGTCTCGCTACCCAGTCCAGGCTTCCACTACCTGGGCCAGTCTGTCGTCACTACCAAGAAGCGCGTGTGAAACCTTATTTATATGTCGTAACAAGTTTATCCCTTCACTGATCTCATACTCAGCTAGTTGTGATATTGAGCACTGGAAGCAGATGCCTGTTTTTCCACAGTGAAATTTCATAGTTTTGGGTAATATATATATATGTATATATATATATATATATATATATATATATATATATATATATATATATATATATATATAT